>CM036616.1:63798036-63952385 GCA_020745705.1 Hemiprocne comata | reverse complement strand
CGGAATCCAGCTGGACACAGTCCTGGGCTTAACCTGCTCTAGCTCGCCATGCGTGAGCAAATGGGTTGGACTAAATTATCTGACAGACACTCCCAGTCTAAGACATTCTGTGCTTTAACCTCAACAACTCTGTGTTATTTTGGGGAGTAATGTTGATCTGGCTATATTTCTGAGGATATATACAGCTGTTAAAACTGTCTTTGGTCTTTTGTTCACTTTTTCCTTTGAGAAAATCTTTTAGTTTTCTGAAAATTGATTTTTTGTTGATGGAAAAATATTTTTTTAATTCAGTCTTTGCTGTTAAAGTTTCTGCTTCGAAGTGCACTGTTTGCCCCAAGCATCTATTTTTTTTTTTTTAAGCCATTGGAACATGTAATATGAGAAAATTAAATATATTTCATGGGGAAGATGCTGATCTTTTTTCTGAGTGGAAAAAGTGGCCATTTCATACCTGAATGATAAGACTAACACACAGTAGTTTGGTTTTTTTTGGTGACTATTTAATATACCTCCAGATGACTGTTTATTAAATTTGCAAGTAGGTATTTTTAATGGACATTAGTATTTCTCCTCTAACAGAGATCTGGGAACTATTCCTCTCTACCTTAAGTAGAATCACTGTCATTTTAGAGTCACACTATCATAAAATGTTTAGTGGGAACACTGAACAAATTCATTTTGAAAATGAGCTGTATCTAAAGATAACGTGTGGTTAGATACATATTCATAGAACAGTTTAAAGGAAGAAGCAGAGGCTCATTACCATTTAAAGACCCTTTTAAAACAAGTTAAGGGAGCAGCCATCATACCAAATAGGGTCAGCGGCTGGCAAGAAGTAGTGCTCCACAGCTTAGGTAAGTGGGATGAAAGCAGCAGTGGAAAGAAGTAGAGCTACAGGATATTTTCCACACTTGACTAGTTTAATGTCCTTCAATGAAAAGAAAGAAAATGGCTGAGAAGAATGAACAGTGCATTGCTTCATTTTATCTTCCCTCAGAGGTAAAATATATATTTTATTTTTTTTTTAATGTGGAAAATTACTACATAAGGAATGAGCTTGTAGACATTACTGGTTAAAGTTACTTTGTGGTCTCTGTCTGTGAGAAGTATTTGTTCAATTTCTTTATTACTTATCTAGGTGAGGGGATTGAGTGCTTCCTCAGTAAGTTTGCAAATGACACCAAACTGGGTGGGAGTGTCGATCTGCTTGAGGGTAGGAAGGATCTGCAGAGGGATCTGGACAGGCTGGATCGATGAGCCAAGGCCAGTTGTATGAAGTTTAACAAGGCCAAGTGCCAGGTCCTGCATTTTGGTCACAACAACCACAGGCAATGCTACAGGCTTGGGGCAGAGTGTCTGGAGAGCTGCCCAGCAGAAAAGGGCCTCAGGGTGCTGGTGGACAGACAGCTGAACATAAGCCAGCAACGTGCCCACGTGGCCAAGAAGGCCAACAGCATCCTGGCCTGCATCAGGAATAGTGTGGCCAGCAAGAGTGGAGAGGTGATCATGCCCCTCTACTTGGCACTGGTGAGGCCACACCTCAAGTACTGTGTTCAGTTCTGGGCCCCTCACTACAGGAAGGACACTTAGGTGCTGGAGCATGTCCAGAGAAGAACTACTAAACTGGTAAAGGGTCTAGAGAACAAGTGCTATAAGGAGAGCCTGAGAGAACTGGGATTGTTTAGTTTGGAGAATCACAGAATTGTCAGAGCTGGAAGGGACCTCTAGAGATCATCTAGTCCAACTCCCCTGCTAAAGCAGGATCCCCTAGAGCACTTCACTTAGGACTGAATCCAGGCAGGTCTTGAATATCTCCAGAGAAGGGGACTCCACAACCTCCCTGGGCAGCCTGTTCCAGTGCTCTGTCACCCTCACTGTAAATAAGTTTTTCCTCGTATTTAAATGGAACTTCCTGTGTTCCAGCTTGTGCCCATTGCCCCTCATCCTGTCACTGGGAACTACTGAAAAGAGTCTGGCTCATCCTCCCTGCACCCACTCTTTAGATACTTACAGGCATTAATAAGGTCTCTCCTCAGCCTTCTCTTTTCCAGTCTAAATAGTCCCAGCTCTCTCAGCCTTTCCTCATATGAGAGATGCTTCAATCCCCAATCATCTTTATTGCCCTCCACTGGACTCTCTCTGGTAGTTCCCTGTCTCTCTTGAACTGGGGAGTCCAGAACTGGATGCAGTATTCCAGATGTGGCCTCACCAGGGCAGAGTAGAGGGGGAGGATGACCTCTCTTGACATACTGGCCACACACTTCCTTGTACAATGCAGCATTCCATTTGCTTTATTGATGGCAAGGGCACATTGCTGGCTCATGAATAATTTGCTGTCTACCAGGACTCCCAGATCCTTCTCAGAACAGCTTTCCAGCAGGTCCACCCCTAACCTATATTGGTGGATGGGTTTCTTCCTCCCCAGGTGCAGGACCCTACACTTACCCATGTTGAACCTCATTAGGTTCTTGTCTGCCCAGCTCTCCAGCCTGTCCAGGTCACGCTGGATGGCAGCACAGGCCTCTGGAGTGTCAGACACCCCTCCCAGTTTGGTGTCATCAGCAAACTTGCTGAGAATATACTCTGTCCTCTTATCCAGGTTGTTGATGAATATGTTGAACAAGACTGAACTGAATATTGACCCCTGGGGGACACTACTGGTTACAGGCCTCCAACTCGACCCTGCTCCATTGATCACAACCCTCTGAGTTCTGTCACACAGCGAAATTGGCACTCCACTCCTCAAGCACCTCTCCTGTTCTCCATGACCTATCAAAGATGATAGAGAGTGGCCTAGCAATGACATCTGCCAGCTCTCTCAGAACTTATGGCTGCATCCCATCAGGACCCATAGATTTATGGCTCTCCAGTTTGGTTAAGTGACCTCTAACCTGGTTCTCCTCTACCAAGGGAAAGTCTTCCTCACTCCAGACCTCATTTCTCTCTTCCAGGTTCCAGGAGTTGAGATAGTCAGCTTTAGCAGTGAAGACTGAAACAAGGCATTCAGTAACTCTGCCTTCTCTGTGTCTCCCACCACTAGGGCACCTGCCTCATTCATCAGCAGGCCTACATTTCCCCCAGTCTTCCTTTTTATATCGATGTACTGAAAGAAACCCTTCTTGTTGTCCTTGATATCCCTCACCTGATTTAATTCCAGTGGGCCTTAGCTTTCCTGATTGCATCCCTGCATTCTCTGACTACTTTCCTATATTCCTCCCAAGTGGCCAGTCCTGTTTTCCACATTCTGTAAATTTCCTTTTTCTATTTAATTTTTTCCAGAAGACCGTTACTCATCCATGCAGGTCTCCTACCTCCTCTGCTTGATTTTTTCTTCATAGGGATGCACTGGTCTTGAGCTTCAAGGAAGCAGTGTTTGAAAGTTGCCCAGCTCTCATGGTCATCCATACCATCCAGGTCCCTGACCCATGCTGTTCCACCAAGTAGATCTTCAAAGAGTCTAAATTTTGCATTCCTGAAGTCCAGTGTTGTAATCTTGGTCACTTCTCTACTACTTCCACACAAAATAGTAAACTCCACTATTTTGTCATCTCTACAGCCAAGGTTGCCACCAACCCTCACGTCCCCAACAAGACCTTCGTTGTTAATACCAGGTCCAGCAGTGCACCTCCCCTCATAAATTCCTCAGCCACCTGCATGAGAAAGTTGTCGTCAATGCTCTGCAGAAACCTCCTGGACCGTGCTTGCCTGGCTGTGTTGCCTTTCCAGCAAGTGTCAGGGTGGTTGAAGTCCTCCACGAGAACCAGGGCCTGTGATCATGAAGCTACTTTCAGCAGCCTGTAAAAAGCTTCATCAGCCTCCTTGTTCTGATGAAGTGGCCTGTAGTAAACACCCACAACAGTGTCCACAATGTTAGCCTGCCCCTTAATTCTCACCCTTAAGCGCTCAACACATTCTTCCTTCTCTCCTAGGCAAAGCTTGATACATTCCAGGTGGGCTTTCACATAAAGAAGACTCCACCACCCCACTTTGATGACCTATCTTTCCTAAACAGTACATAGCCATCCATGACAGTGTTCTGAGCTATCCCACCATCTCTCAGAAGAGATAAGAGGAGTCTGAGGGGAGACCTCATCACTCTCTACAACTGCCTGAAAGGAGGCTGTAATGAGGCAGGTGTTGGCCTCTTTTCTCAAGTAAATAACAATAAGACTAGAGGAAGTGGCCTGAAGTTGTGCCAGGGAAGGTTTAGACTAGATATTAGGAATAATTTATTTACCGAAAGAGTGGTCAGGCACCGGAATGGACTGCCCAGGGAGGTGGTGGAGTCACCATCCCTGGAGGTATTCAAGAAACGTGTAGGTGTGGCACTTCAGTGCATGCTCTAGTGTGCATGGTGTGTATTTGTGGGTTGTGTGTTGTTGGTGGTTTTGTGGAGTGTGTCGTTATGGTTTTGGGGGAGGACTGATTTTTTTGTTTGGTTTTTTGTTGTTTTCTTTTGCCTGGGTAGACAGTTGGACTCTGTGATCTTAGAGTTCTTTTCCATTTGTGACAATTCGGTGATTCTGTGGTTCTTTAAGTATAACAAGATGTCACAGTGGAGAGGAAAGGATGCTGCTGCAGTGCACTGCAGCCAGTAGAAACTGTTACCTCTGTGCATGATATGTTGATTAAAGCATTGCTTTTCTTATTAGCACAAGTTGGCAAGCAGGTAGGTGGCAGAGCCAGACTAGGTTCCACTTCTAATGCAAAAGTTAAGATGTTAGAAGTTCTAGTAAATCCCACCTCCTGCTTTTCTTAGACTTGGCTGTGGGTTGCATCCAAGACAGCAACTGCATATTCCAGTCCAAATATGCACAGTGCAGCTGCAGTCCTACCATGTATGCTATTGTCACTCGATCACTACGAACAGTGGCATTACAGAAATAAGTTGTGGTAACCCAACAGCGTGTAACAACACTTGCTGTGTGTTCTAATGAGGTTTCTGTCTGGTCTTTCCCTCCATTTATCCATGAATGTACATATATCATTTACAGAGGAGAGTTGTTTGATCTGGTTTTGATCTGCATGTTGGTGGGTCTTTAAGCCCATAGGAAGAGTTAGCTGGTGTGAAATTACTGAAAGAGTTGCCATATAAGCTAGAGCACAATGAAGTTAGCATCTTAATATTGCAAGACTGTAGGATATTTCATAATAAGATCAAATAGCCTTGTAGTAGTTCAAAGGGAATAAAAACATAAGTTAATCACATAAAACCAATGAAATATCTCTTTTTCAACAGATCAGTTGTCCCCTTATTTGTTTTGATTCTGTCACTAAAATTAAGGAGACAGTGCATTAGCTTTTGTACAGTTCTTAAATCATGTAAGCTGTTTCAGTTTTGAAAAAACAGATATTAATTTCCAACTCTGAAGGTTTCTCCTTCAAGGGTAATTGAAACAAACAAGTTTATGTTTTTAGGCCTCATTCCAGAATGCTCAAGTGCATAGATTTTGTTGGAATGTTTGAAGCCCAGTTTTCTTTATGTTTGAATCTTGAAGGAAACATAAAACTAGGGGGTGGAAAGGATAGTTTTGTTAGGAGAAATCTGGAGTGGTTTGCAGTGAGCAGAGGTCTTTTAAGTTGTGTTACAGTAAAAACCACTCTTCAGTTAGTCAGCTCAGTCAGTAGCGTGAATACTGATTTCTTTTTGTTAGGTTGCTGTTTTATTTTGGAAATGAAGAAGTACAATCACTCTCTTTAATATTAAATGCAATAGTTATTTATGAGAGCACTAGAAGGAGTAGTACTTAGAAAAGCAAGAAAGAAGTATCTCCTAACAGCCAAACAGACACTCCTTGCCTTAAGGTAGTTGACATCTTCACGGAATCACAGAATCATCAAGATTGGAAAAGACCTTCAAGATCAAGTCTAACTGTCCGCCCTACAACCCATAACCACTAAACTATCTCCTGAAACACCATGTCTACCCATTTTTTTAACACCTCCAGGGACTGTGCCTCCACCACCTCCCTGGGCAGCCTGTTCCAATCCCTCACCACTCTTTCTGTGAAGAAATTTTTCCTAATATCCAATCTGAACCTCCCCTGGTGCAACTTGGCCCCATTTCCTCTTGTCCTATCACTAGTCACTAGGGAAAAGAAGCCAACACCCACCTCACCACAACCACCTCCCCTTAGCCTCCTCATCTCCAGCCTAAAAAGCCCCAGCTCCCTCAGCCTCCCCTCACAAGACCTGTTCTCCAGAGCCCTAAGCAGCCTAGTTGCTCTTCTCTGCACCATCTCCAGCACCTCAATGTCCTTCTTATACTGTGGCACCCAAAACTGCACACAGTGCTCAAGGTGCGGCCTCACCAAGGTGGAGTATAGGGGCATGATCACCTTCCTGGTTCTGCTGGTCACACTATTCCTGATGCAGGCAAGGATGCTGTTGGCCTTCTTGGCCACCTGGGCACACTGCTGGCTCATGTTTAGCCAGCTGTCAATCAGCACTCCCAGGTCCCTCTCTGCTGGGCAGCTCTCCAGCCACTCCTCCCCAAGCCTGTAGCGCTGTTGGGGGTTTTTGTGGCCAAAGTGCAGGACCCAACATTTGGCCTTTTTGAAACTCATGCCATTGGCCTTGGCCCATCTGCCAAGCCTGTCCAGATCCCTCTGCAGAGCCTTCCTGCCCTCAAGCAGATTGACACTCTCACCCAACTTAGTGTCATCTGCAAACTTACTGAGGGTGCACTCTGTCCTCTCATCCAAATCATCAGTAATGATGTTAAACAGGAGAGGCCCCAGCACTGAGCCCTTGGGAACACCACTTATGACCAGCCACCAACTGGATTGAACTTCATTCAACACAACTCTTTAGACCCAGACATCTAACCAGTTTTTTCTTCAGTAAAGCGTGTGCACATCCAAACCACGAGCAGCCAGCTTCTCTAGGAGAATGCTGTGGGAAACCTTGTCAAAGGCCTTGCTAAAGTCAACATCCACAGCCCTTCTTCATCCAATATGCAGGTCACCCTGTCGTAGAAGGAGATCAGGTTAGTCAAACAGGACCTGTCCTTCATGAACCCATGCTGACTGGGCCTGATCGCCTGATTGTTCTGCATGCACTGCATAATGGTACTCAAGATTATGTGCTCCATCAGCTTCCCTGGTACTAAAGTCAGACTAACAGGCCTGTAGTTTACTGGATCATCCTTCTGTCCCTTCTTTTATATGGGGGTAACATTGGCTGATTTCCAGTCTACTGGTACCTCTCCAGTCAGCCAGGACTGCTGCTAAATGATAGAAAGTGGTTTCGTGAGCACTCCACCAGCTTTTTCAGCAGTCTTGGGTCAATCCCATCCAGCCCCATAGATTTGTGCCCATCTACATGGTGTAGCAGGTCACTGACCATCTCCTCCTGGATTATGGGGGGATTGCTCTGCTCCTGGTCCCTGTCCTCTAGCTTAGGGAGTTTGATTCCCTCAACATAACTGGTGCTGCTATTAAAATCTTAGGCTCACTGATATTAATGGCAAAGCTTGCTTGTACTTTACTGGGGCTCAGATGTCATCCTTGGAGTACCACTTTGCTTTGGTGGTAAATTATGTGGAGTACTATTCAGTGTGCTATGAGGAACTGTGTCTCGATAAGCATACTTTATCTTCACTCTGCAGCCTGATTTACTTAGTACTTACAGCCTGCATAATGTCAGTCTCTTTTAACAATACTTGATGTTAAAATGCCTCAAGGTGTGATAAATTTTCTATGCAATTCATGGGGATTAAAGATAAGAGTAAGTAAACCACACATTATTACTTACCTCCAGGTGACTTCTTCAAAAGCATCTCCATTAAGACTCTGTAGAATTGCTTTAGATTCAAGCAATATGAATGAATATATGATCTTGAGGTCTAGGTAGATGACTAGGAGAAGTTTGATTGTGTTTGACCAGAAAAAAATACGTCTATTCTTGTCTAAAACCAGTGCCAAATGTGCATTTACTTCATTAGGAACAGAAGTGGGCTCAGTATTTGTGCCTTTCCGGGACTGTGGGTGGATTGTTTCTGCATGTCTGGAATGTGGAGTGTTCCTGAAGTTAAATCTTAAAAATAGCATCTTTTGGTCTTGGAAGATTGTTGTGCTTTGCTGCATTCCTTCTTCCCATCCTATCAGTGTAGCTTGTGCACTGATGATACTTGTGTGGTGATTAAAAGGAGTGCTTTTATTTTGTCTTGCACTAGAAGCATCATACTATTATGAATTGCTGCTGTGAACTTTTAAACTCAGAAAAACTTCTGAATATATGTGATAAGGGATAAGGTAATTCTGGTCTCAGAATTTGTTCCTTCACTTTAATAAATTGTATTATTTTTCAGCCTCACCATTAACATTTTTTACAATAAACTGTTATTTAAAATTCATCTTTACTCTTCAAAATCTCACCCTACAATTGAAACTTCTCCTTATATTTTTATATTTAAAGCTTGACTGGAGAGATAATTTCCTTTGCATAATGTATTTTTCTTGGCTTACATAGAAGAAAGAAAAGTAAATAAAACAAACTCATACAAGAGAGGTACTCAGTCAGTAAGAGACAATCCAGACACTGAGCATGACGAGGAATAGAAAAAATGTTCTTTCATATGATTAGAAAAAATGCTTTGGCAGCCCTAGAAGGTAAAAAAAAGTTGGCTGCACAGTGCACTTGAGACTGCATTGTAATATCACAACCCTTTATAGGACTTAAAAGTGTCAATATAGTCTAACCATATGTCAGGTTTTCATTTTATTTGAATGCATGAAGCTAAAGCAGTATGCTTGAAACAGAAATAAGCCTCCATTTGAACTGCAGTGTTTTTCTTTATATTCCCAAAGTCATGTGCTTGAATCTTTATTGATCACATCCAAGTAATTTCCCCATTAGAGGTAATGAAGAGAATGTAGATATGAATGAGAAGCTGAGGTCTTCTAATAGTGCATGTATGTGTACTATTAAATTTCAATATTGGTCATGACTAGATGATCATTGTAAGTCCCTTCCAACTGAAATTATTCTATTCTATTCTATTCTATTCTATTCTATTCTATTCTATTCTATTCTATTCTATTCTATTCTATTCTATTCTATTCTATTCTATTCTATTCTATTCTATTCTATTCTATTCCATTCCATTCCATTCCATTCCATTCCATTCCATTCCATTCCATTCCATTCCATTCCATTCCATTCCATTCCATTCCTAGTCTATAAACATTAAACTGCAAGCTTTCTATGTCTTTAATACTTTCTCCTTTTGTTCTGCATTTATCACCTGTGGAGGCTCCATCTGTATTTGGTGAATAAAGGTTTTCAGTTGTCTTGGGGATTTCCTACAAAGCTTCAAATATGACCTATTTGAGAGTCCATTGCAGTGTATTCACATCATGTTTATTATTCAATTGGATTACTCTTGTACCATGGAGCTCTTTTAATAGAAAAGGGCACAGGCTATATGAAAAAACAGACAAATGTAGTGTGACTACACAATGCCTGACTTTAATATGAGACAAGACACAGCTAGGCAGTAAGAAATGTGATAGCTGGAGAGGCAGTGGTGTTAGCTGAGACTAGTTTCTCTAGGACCTGGTGGCCAAGCTTTCTTGCTTTCATTCAATAGTGCAGCTCTGATTTCCTGTAATTGTGGCTGTGCTCCTGATCGTACTATAGTGCTTTCCTTATACTGTGTAGTAAATTGAGTTACAAGGCCAAATTAATTTTTGGTAGAACTTCACTGTTACAGTGCAATATGGGACTGGAAGAATGGAATTCAAAGTCCTGGATGTTTCCTACCGCTGGCAGATTATGTGAACTGTAGATTTTAATCAGGTGCTGGGCTTTTCACTGCATGCAAAATAGACTTAACATAACATTGCACTGTTCTAATTGTTTGAAAGTGAAGGAACTTGGTTTTATGCTCTTGGTATTTCTTAATTTTAGGGAATAAAATTCAGATGCTTAATAGATTTCAAGCATTACTTGAAACACGTACTGTGTGCTTAAATTAAAAATACAAGGTCTTTCCTTTCTGCCCATTAATCTTGTTCATCTTGAGCTGCTATAGCCTCTGATACTTAGGACAGGGCAATGTATTTGTGTTGTTATCTCAGACCTATAATTGTAAAATGTAACCTTATTCCCAAATTAAAAAGCAACCATTATGGCATTCTGGCATTTAAAGCCTAAATCTGTAATATTAGCTGTGGTTAGGGAAACAGCCTTTTGCCAACCACTATAGAGGTATTTACATCTGATTTACTTTATATTTGATTGAAAGTTTAAATAAATCCCAAAATATTTTGGTATAGTAGTTCTGAGATGTGGAAAACAAAATCTCATGTGCATTCAGCAGGATTTCTGAGGGTTATAACTGAAGTAGACATTGAATTTGCAGCAGATCTTTTGATTTTTTCTGGTCTTATTATTATTTCTGTATCCATAAATAGTCATAATAATGCATTCTCAATTATTTGTTTTGTTTTGGCTCAATAAAGAACATTTCCCTTGTACTCCCTCTTGCATTTAGTTTTTCACATGCAGCACTGAGACTGTTTTTGGCAGAGGTACTGGGCCAGATTCCTTTCTGAAGCTACTGAATTCACTACATCCTTGTTGCAAAGAGGTCACTACTAATAATTTATGTCTTTTTACTCCACAGTTTTGCATTGAGTAAACAGAACAAGAAACTGAACTTGATGCTTGCCTGCTTTCAGCCTGCTGTGCCAGTCTCTTAATTCACTTGGTTAGTTGACAGACAGCAAATGCTCACCTGTATGGCCTTGTTCTTGCCTGATGTGCATTAGTGTGGGTAACACAATGGCCATTGGCTTCACAATACAAAGTCAGTGGCAGGACTGACTTTTAAAGCATTCCTGCTAGTCCCACCTTGAGTCTTCTTCATCCTCAAAAGGCACACCAGCCCTTCGAGGATTATTGTTGTTGTGACTGGTTTTTGAGGCTGTGTGGTAAGACAAGGCTTAATCTAGTTTAGAAAAAGAAATCTGTGAGCAATGTAAGCATTTCACCTGTAGGTAATGCAGGCCATCAGTCTAGAGTGGAGTTTTAGTGTGTGCAGAAATTGATGGATTTGTTCCCCGTACCTAATTTTTTTATTAGTATTATTTAATTTAGAATTGCTTTCTTTGCACCTTTTCTTTATCATTCATCTAATTGCATGGAATGTTGTCAGTAACAGGATTTGAATTCTGACAACCAGTTTTATCTGAGAAGGACAACAGTAGAGGACGTCTATGTTTTGGAAAAATAAGTATTGTTGCTATTGTTTGAAAAGGAGAACAATGCAACATATACAATATGTTACTACATCAGTACTACTATTAACGCATTTCTGTGTGATAATTTTTAGTTAGATGATTTCTCCTAGTGGAACTATTTAATGAAAGTATGAAAAAACCTTTTTTTTTTTAATACATATGTTTTTTCTTATTTTAGCTGTGTATTCTGAGAGCAGAAAGGAATTTCTTTTACCTGAATAAAAATGTATATGTGTGTGTATGTTCCTCTCAGCAGGCCAGATTGCGAGACAGGAAGTACCCTTTTTTGGGTTAAAATTCTGTCTATTATGTAATTACTGACTTCCAAAATATATTTAGGGAAATTGATCAGTTAAATGTCAGAAGCTTCTGCTGGCAGGCTAGAGACAGTCATTGGTATTGCTTTGGTGTTGATGCTGGAAATACATTATAATTTCATGTCTTCCATTGCTGTTGCATTTGCACTTTTGGTTGCACTTTTTTTTACTTTGAATTTCACCAATTGTGCTTATGATGTGCTTGTGAATGCTATTCAGATTGTTTATATTTCTGATAATGGACTGGATTCAGCCATTGCAAAAGTCTCAAAATAGCCACAACTCTGAGTACTATCCTCACCATATGGTTTGAATTATACATGGTGCAGTTCTACTATGATAAATTGTATCAGAACAGCACACCTCTAGAGTAAGACTAAGTAGTCACAGGAAATCTTACTTGGTCATAATAGAATGCATGAGTCTCTGATCATTTCTTTACATGTAAGTTAACACTATCTTCAGAAGGAGAAGTTTTCCATAGAGAAAATGTGTTGTGTTACCAACTTCCTCTTCAACCTTTGTGTGTTTCCTGGACTTCATGTTTTGAGAAGACAGAAGATAGCATTTTGGGAAAGTAATGTTGCAAGGCTACGGACTGGCATGATGAGTTTTGTACATCTCTAAGTGAAATGCAATCCTTTTTTCAGCCGTGGATGGATGCAGCATTTTTTTGCTGCAGAGGTTTCTTGCATTTTAGAACTAAAACATAAATAAGTCTTATAGCAAATAGATTTTGCCAGGGATCAGGATAGGAAAGCTAAAGCCCAGGTAGAATTAAATCTGGCCAAAGACATCAACGGTAAAAAGAAAAGCTTTTACAGGTACATCAGTGACAAAGAAAGACTAGGGAAAATGTGGGCCCTCTCCAGAAGGAAACAGGAGACCTGGTCCTGTGGAATATGGAGAAGGCTGTTACTCAATGACTTTTTTGACTCAGTCTTCATTGGCAAAGGCTCTCGCCACACCACCCAAGCTGTAGAAGACAAATGCAGGGACAGGAAAAAGGAAAATCTGCCCAGTGCAGGAGAAGAGCAGGTTTGAGACCATCTAAGGAACTTGACAGTGCGTAAGTCCACGGGACCTGACGAGATGGGCAGAGAGGCCCTGCAGAGGGATCTGGACAAATCAGAGAGCTGGGCAATCACCAATGGCATGAAGTTTAACAAGGAGAAGTGCTGGATTTTGCATCTGGGACACGGTAACCCTGGATATACAGACAGTCTGGGGAGTGAGAGGCTGGAGAGCAGCCCTGCGGAGAGGGACCTGGGGGTTCTGGTCGACAGCAAGTTGAACATGAGCCAGCAGTGTGCCCTGGCAGCCAGGAGGGCCACCCGAGTCCTGGGGTGCATCAAGCACAGCATAGCCAGCCAGTCGAGGGAGGTGATTGTCCCATTTTACTCTGCACTGGTGCAACCCCATCTTGAGTCCTGTGTGCAGTTCTGGGTGCCACAGTACAAAAAGGATATAAAGCTACTGGGGAGTGTCCAGAGGAGGGCCACGAGGTTGGTGAAGGGTTTAGAGGGGATGCTGTATGAGGAGTGGCTAAAGGCACTTGGTCTGTTCAGCCTGGAGAAGAGGAGACTGAGGGGAGACCTCATTGCAGCTTACTGCTTCCTCACTAGGGAAGGAGGAGGAGTAGGCGCTGACCTCTTCTCTCTGGTGACCAATGATAGAACCGGAGGGAATGGCAGGGGGAGGTTTGGGTTGGAAATTAGGAAGAGATTCTTCACCCAGAGGGTGGTGGAGCACTGGAATAGGCTCCCTAGGGAAGCAGTAATGCCACCGAACCTGACAATATTCAAGAAACATTTGGACAATGCCCTCAGGGACATGGGGTGAACTTTAGGGGGCGGGAGTTGGACTTGGTGACCAGGCTGTCTGAGGAGGTGGTTGAGCCACCATCCCTGGAGACATCTAAAAAGACAGATGTGGTGCCAAGGGACAGGGTTTGGTGGTGTACACGGCAGAGTTAGGGTAGTGGTTGGACTCGATGATCTTGAAGGTCTTTTCCTAACAGAATGATACTGTGAAACCATGATACTGAGATCCATCTCCTGCTTCTGAGGGAGCTGGAGGATGAAGTTGCAAGCTGCTTTCCATCAACAAGTCTGGCAGTCTGGTGAAGTTCCCACTGACTGGAAAAAGGGAAACATAACCCCCATTTTCAGAAAGGGAAAAAAGAAAGACCTGGGGAACTACAGGCCAGTCAGTCTCAAAACTGTGCCTAGCAAGATCATGGAGTAGATCCTCCTGAAGGCTCTGCTAAGGCAAATGGAGAATGTGGAGTTGGCTGGTGGCAGCCAGAGTGGCTTCACCAAGGACAAATCATGCCTGACAAATCTGGTGGCTTTTTATGGTGGGTTCACAGCTTTGGTAGACAAGCGGAGAGCAACTGACGTCATCTACCTGCACTTGTGCAAAGTGGGATGACATCCTAGTCTCTAAATTGGAGAAATATGGATTTGATTGACAGACCACTCAGTGGATAAGACATTGACTGGCTGGTCACACTCAAAAAGTAGTGGTCAGCATCATGATGTCCAAGTGGAGACCGGTAAGAACTGACATTTCTCAAGGGTCAGTACTTGCCTGGTGCTGTTTAACATCTTTGTCAGCAACATGGATGGTGGGATTGAGTGCACCCTCAACAAATTTGTTGATTACACCACTCTGTGTGATGTGGTCAACATGCTGAAGGGAAGGGATGCCATCCAGAGGGACCTTGACTGCCTTGAGAGGTGGGCCCCATGCCAACCTCATGAAGTTCAAGAAGGCCAAGTGCAAAGTCCTGCATCTGGATTGGGGCAATCCTAAGCACAATTGCAGGTTGAGTGGAGAATGGATTGAGAACAGCCCTGAGGAGAAGGACTTGGGGGATTTGGTTGATGAGAAGCTCAACATGAGCTGCCCATGTGCTCTTGCAGCCCAGAAAGTCAACTGTGCCCTGGGCTGCATTGGAAGAAGTGTGGCCAGCAGGTCAAGGGATGTGATTCTCCCCTTTTACTCTGCTCTCTTGAGATCCCACATAGGGTACTGTGTCCAGTTCTGGAGTGCCTAACATAAGAAGGACATGGAGCTCCTGGAGCGAGATCAGAGAAGACCACGAGATGATCAGAGGGCTGGAGCACCTCTCCTACGAAGACATGCTGAGAGAGTTGAGGTTGTTCAGCCTGGAGAAGAGAAGGCTCCAGGGAAGCCTTACAGCAACCTGAAGGGGGCCCACAGAAAAACTTGGGAGGGACTTTTTACAAGGGATTGTAGTGACAGGATGAGGGAAAGTGACTTTGAACTGGAAGCGGCTACATATAAGTTAGACATTAGAAATAAATTCTTTAGTTTGAGGATGGTGAGACACTGGCACAGGATGCCCAGGAAGCCCCATCCCTGGCAGTGTTCAAGGGCTGGTTGGATGAGGCTTTGAGCAACCTGGTCTAGTGGGAGGTGTCCTTGCCCATGGTGTTCAGGTTGGAATGAGATGATCTTTAAGGTTCCTTCCAACCCAAACCATTGTATGATTCTATCATAAGTTTGAAAGGTTGAGATCTTTTTGTTCTAAAATTTTGAGATACTTATTAAGCAGGAATAGTAGTTCTTTTATTAAAGCTATGGATTTTGGTGGGTTTTTTTTACCTGAATAAATCAGTAGTAAATGCAAAATAATATCTTTAAGTCACTTATTGATTCTGGTTTGTTATTTGGCATGTTTAGGGTAGCTTCATTTTTTCGTTTCATAGAGTCATAGAATAATAGAATGTTAGGGGTTGGAATGGACCTCTAGAGATCATTGAGTCCAACCACCTGCCAGAGCAGGACCACCACAGAATCTAGGGCAAGTCACACAGAAAGGCATCTAGATGGGTCTTGAA
Source organism: Hemiprocne comata (assembly GCA_020745705.1). Classification (NCBI taxonomy): domain Eukaryota; kingdom Metazoa; phylum Chordata; class Aves; order Apodiformes; family Apodidae; genus Hemiprocne; species Hemiprocne comata. The sequence continues at coordinate 63,936,953 of CM036616.1, read as the reverse complement.
AGTTTTCAGAGAAGGAGACTCCACAACCACTCTGGGCAGCCTGTTCCAATGCTCCATCACCCTCACAGTAAGAAGTTTTTTGTTGAGATGGAACTTACTGTGTACTAGCTTATACCCATTGTTTCTTGTCCTGTTACTGGGCACCACCATTGATTTTTAAACATACTGGGTGGGGAGTTGTTAATCCATTTAATTCCAGTGAAAAACTGAAACTCAGTGACGCTTTGGTTTGTTTTTAGTATGTGTGCATGATACAGTCCATACACGTCTTTAACCTTTAAAATTTTATAATTTAATTCTCATTCTTCATACATGTGTCACCTTATGGAATGATACTGGGGAGATTATAAAATCCTGTAATTTGCGTAGGACAGTACACATACAAGTGACATTTATCTTGCATCTGAAAGTGACTTACTTTGGTTTCACTGCTATTGATATTCACAGTGATAAACTAACAGCTCATCTCTACTTCTGTGAAGGGGTGTTGTGATGGCTTGACCTTGGCTGACTGTCAGATGCTCACCCAGCTGCTTCCTAATTCCCATTTCCAAACAAGACAAAAGAAGAAAATAAGATTAAAAAGTTCATGGGTGGAGATCAAATGTTCACCAGTCTCTATCGCAGGCAAAAATGACTCAACTTGGGGAAAATTGATTCAATTTATTTCCAATTAAAAATAGAATAGGATAGTAAGAAACTAACACAAAACCTAACTTTCCACCCACCCCATCCTATCAAATTCCTACCAAATTTTCTATCAAATTGGAGCATAGGAGGTTCAAGGTAAATATCAGAAAAAACTTTTTTACTGTGAGAGTGACAGAGCACTGGAACAGGCTGCCCAGAGAGGTTGTGGAGTCTCCTTCACTGGAGACATTCAAAACCCGCCTGGATGCGTTCCTATGTGATGTGCTCTAGGTGACCCTGCTCTGGCAGGGGGGGTTGGACTAGATGATCTTTCGAGGTCCCTTCCAACCCCTAGGATTCTATGATTCTAAGATTCTATGATTCTATCCTTCCCAGGCTCCGGTTAACTCCTTTGTTTGTGACTCCTTTACATCCTCCTCCCAAAGTGGCACAAGAAGGCAGGGAATGAGGGTTGGGTTCAGTTCATCAGTAAACTGAGTGGCATTGTCTCTGCCACTCATTCCTCCTGACACTATTCCCTTGTGCCAGCATGAGGTCCCTCCCATGAGAGGCAGTCCTCCTGGGACTTCTCCAACACAAGTCCTTCCTGTGGCCAGTTCTTCACAAACTGCTCTTGTGTGAGTCCTTTCTATGGGGTGCAGTCCTTCAGGAACAGACTGCTCCATCATGGGTCCCCCATTGGGTCACCAGTCCTGCCAGCAAACTTGCTCCAATGTGGACTCTTCTCCATGATGCCACAGGTCCTGCCAGGATCCTGCTCCAGCATGGTCTTTCCATGGGGTCACACCCCCCAGCATGGCGTTCTCCATGAGCTGCAGGTGAATATCTGCTCCGCTGTGACCCTCCATGGGCTGCAGGGGTACAACTAGCCTCACCATGGTCTTCTCTAGGGGCTGCAGAGGAATCTCTGGTCCAGTGCTTGCAGCATCTTCTCCCCCTCCTTCTTCATTGACCTTGGTGTCTGTAGGGTTGTTTCTCTTACATATTCTCACTCCTCTCTCCCAGCTGCTGTAACACAGCAGCCTTTTTCCCTTCTCAAATATGTTATCCCAGAGGTCCAACTACCACTGCTTATGGGCTCAGGCTTAGCCAGAAGCAGGTCCATCTTGGAGCTGGCTGGCATTGATTCTATCAGACATGGGGGCAGCTCTGGCGTCTTCTCACAGAAGCCATCCCTGTAAACCCCCACTACCACAACCTTGCCAGGCAAACCCAATACAGTGATAATGAACTCTGCCACAAGTAAGCTGTGCTGTCACCCAAATGTAACGTGTTAAAGCATAAAAATTAAAAAATATACTTAAATTCTAACTTTCGGTTGAGAAAACAAAATCATAGAATCACAGAATCGTAAATTGTATGGGGTGGGAAGGGACCTTTAAAGGTCATCTAATCCAGCTCCCCCTGCATTGCACAGGGAGCTTTTTGACTAGATCAAGTTGCTTAGAGCCTGGTCGAGCCTACCTTGAATGTTTCCAGGGATGGGGTCTCCAACACCTCTCTGGGCAACTTTTTCCAGTGCTTCACCACCCTCATTGTAAATAACTTTGTCCTGAAGTCTAGTCTAAATCTACCCTGGTCTAGTTTAAGACCATTACCCCATATCCTATCACTAGACATGCTTGTAAAATGTCCCTCCCCAGCTTTCCTGTAGCCCCTTCAGGTACTGGAAGGCCACTATAAGGTCTCCCTGGAGCCTTCTCTGCTCCAGGCTGAATAAACCCAACTCTCTCAGCCTGTCTTCATAGGAGAGATGCTTCAGCCCTCTGGTCATTTTTGTGGCCCTCCTCTGGACTCATTCCAACAGGTCCTTGTCTCTCTTGTGTTGAGGACTCCAGAGCTGGACAGAGTACACCAGGTGCCGTCTCACAAGAGCAGAGGGGCAGAATCACCTCCCTTGACTACACTTCTTTTGATGCAGTCCAGTATGCGATTGGCCATCGGGGCTGTGAGTGCACATTGTTTGCTCATGTCCAGCTTTTTGCCCACCAGTGTCCCCAACTCTCTTTTGGCAGGACTGCTCTCCATCACATCATCCCCCAGCCTGTATTGACAATGAGGATTGCCCCTACCCAGGTGCAGGACCCTGCACTTGGCCTTGTTGGACCTTATGAGGTTCCCATGGGCCCACTTCTCCAGCTTGTACAGATCCGTCTGGATGGCATCCCATTCCTCTGGCATATCGAGGGAACCACTCAGCTTGGTGTCAACGGCAAACTTGCTGAGGGTGCCCTCAATCCCACTGTCTGTATCATTGATGTAGATACTAAACAGCACTGGTCCCAGTACGGATCCCTGAGGGACACCACGAGTCACTGGTCTCCATCTGGACATCAAACCATTGCGCACTACCATGGATGCAACCACCCAGCCAATTCCTTATCCACTGAACAGTCCACCCATTAAAACCATGTCTCTCCAATTTAGAGAAGGGACTGTGGGGGACTGTGTCAAAGGCCTTGCAGAAGTCCAGATAGATGACATCCACTGCTTTTCCCTTGTCCACTGATGCAGTCACTCCACTGTAGAAAGCCACTAGGTTGGTTAGGCAGGACTTGCCCTTAGTAAAGCCATGCTGTTTATCTCAAATCACCTGCCTGTCCTCCATGTGCCTTGTCAGAGCTTCTAGGAGGATCTGTTTCATGATCTTCCCAGGCACAGAGGTGAGGCTGACCTCTAGTGTGAAAAAGAATCTGTAGACTAAAATGTGTCACACCTTTTCACAAAAGATAATTCCTTTCATTGCAAGGATTTTGTCTGACTTTAGTGGTTGCCTCTTAGAATAAACTTAGCATTTGGGAATTGTTAAAAAAACACAAACTTCTGATTATTTTCACACTATAGTCACTTCTTTCTTCTCATACCAAGTTGGATTCAGAGCTTGATACTGTTTTTACTTTTTTGTAACCATCTCCTTTCCCACTATTTCAGTCAAGTCTAACAGGCACAGTGAAAACCAGTAATAGGGAGCTGAGGTTGTTTTACATGTTTTTACAGGAGTTCCTTCCTTCTTATATTGCAAGGAGTAGAAATATCCTAATACACTAAAAAAATCCCATGCTTTTTTGTTTTTCATTTAAGGAGAAAAGTATGCTGAATAGTCCTTTATTTCCAGTAACTTGGTGTGAAATAAAAATTTGCTTTTCCAACTCTTTCAGCTTAAAACTGTAGATTTGCCTCTTGGTGATTGTTCTTATATCTTTTCAAGAACAGGTGCCTTAAGATCAGCTTTGTGCTGGGGTGGGTTGTTAAGAAGCAGATTAATGACTGAGAGTTTTTTTTGCCAATAAGTGTAACACCTGCATTTTCTTCAAACCCCATATCCTCGGACATTCTTAACTGCATATGAATGGTTCACACGGTGATTTTATTTAGACCTACACAGCTGACTTCATTATTCGTAAATATATTTCTAGGCAGTTGTCATATTAATAAACTGGGCTTGTATTACTTCTTCGTTTAGTATTTCCTTTTGTTATGTACAACTGCTAGAAGGATTTTAATTTGCTTCCATAATAATACTTAACACTTACCTAGTGCCTCACATTATTTGAAAATGCACTATTGCTTTTCTTTGCCAGCTTTCTTTAAAATAACTTCCTTTTGCACTTTTACTTTTGTTGTACGTGTCTGTAGTTCTAATGCACACCTTTGTTCTAGTTAGGATTAAGAAAGTAATGAGGGGTTTAGTGTTTGTGATCTTCTGATTATTTAAGCTTCCATTTATTCAGAATTATATATTGAATTTTCCAGCCAAGTTTCTTGCTTTGCAAGAGTTTTCTCTCCTTTTTCCCTTGCTGTGAGGAAATGGTTAAGGCCTCTAAGAATCAGTGCACATTGATGTAATCCTGGTTTTTCCTCGGTTACTGTTTTGGAGGAAGTGCAGTTGCAGACTGAGGAGAGATAAATCATCCATCTGTAAGGAAGTGAGAACATTGGGTCTTAGTCTGCTTGTAGGGAGAAGTGGAGATAAGGTGTGATAGAATTTTGTTGTCTGTGCGCATCATGCTTCTCATTTTTTTTCTGTCTTCTTGAGCAGTGGAAAACTATAGTAACAGAAGTTCTGTTCAGGCCAGTAAAATAGTAGCATCCTTAAGATAGTGCAGCTATGGTTGCAGGGTCATGAGGGTGCTCAACAGCTTATGTCTTTACACCTATATAGAACTTCTGGAAAGACTGAGTGATGCTGAATCTGTTATTTTTGACTTCTGGTACAAGTACCACTTAGTTATTCTCCCTAAAAATTAAAATGGCTTCTTCATGATATGTGGAGTAGTCATGACAAATCATAATTAGCTTTTAGCATAAATTATTAAAGACTTTACTATACAAGTTAAATGTTTTCAGTAATCTATCAACTGTTAAACCATTTTTGTGTGGTTTTGACTCTGTAGTATACGATCCATTTCTGTTTTCTTAATTAGGTCTTTACTGCTTTGCTGATTCACCCAAAATGTCCATAGAAGAATAATGGAAGCCCCTGAATACCTCGATTTGGATGAAATAGATTTTAGTGATGATATATCGGTAAGTACAAGTCTTACTGTATTTGCTGAAGTTGAGATCTTCTTGGATATCTCAATCCTGATATAACGAACAACACTATTGTTAGAAGGTACATTCCTTTTTATGTCAGATATAGGAATGTTTAAATAGGATGGATATAGAATAAAATATGGTGTTTTGTAAGGGAAAACTCTAATAAGCTTGTGAGGAAAACTACATTCCTCTCCTTCAGGCAGCAAAATTATTTGCAAGTAAAATTAAATGATGTTTTATTTTTTAGTTGTTTATCTCCTCTGTTATGTGATATGTTATATGATCTCTAATTATAGTCTTAGAGACCAAAATGTTTACCATTGAATGTATTTCAGTTGTAAAGAACCTCCTGCCTCTCTCACCTCTGAATTGATCCTTTTTCATGTAAGTTGTTGCTCTGCCTTTTCCACCAGTGGCCATCTGCAAATACAGCAAGATTTTATCAGTAGGTGTGGTGTATCTACCTGTGACATGGTAGAGTACAGAAAGAGGCAGAAAGAGTTCCAGGGACTCATAGACAGCACTGGTCCTTAATGTCACAACTAAAATAACTGCAGCTGTAATTGCAAGCAAAAGTACTGCTCATCTACATTGTCAGTAGTTCTTACAGGAAGCAATGGTACAGGATATTCTATTACTCATACTCCTGCTTCCAGTGTTTCTGCTTTTTGTGTAATAGAGTTGCTGATATGTTGAATGTCTGATTGACAATGAACTCGAATACATAAATTAAATCCACTATAAGGAAATTATTAATTCAATTTTCAGATCAAGAAAGTGTGCAGCCATCTCTTTCCACTTTTTAAATAATTGTATAGTTTTAGTTTGGTTTTTTTTTTGTTGTTTTTAAGAAAGGGCCTGGTTTTCCCTTTAGCATTTGGGACTTCTGATTCATTTTAAAACATTCCAGATGCTTTATTTGCAGACAGATGCCTTTTGGAGAGGATTTTATTTTTACCTATTGTAAAGCTGAATTTTTATTAAAGACAAATATGGCAAGTGCCCAAAATACTGCAAGAAAATGAGCCAATCTTGAATGAATGCCTTATTCTGGGCAACTTTCTTTTTATTACTGTTATATGCTAGATCATGTCCTGGTATCTGTTTCTATACTCAGTTTTGTAAAACTGTAAAACATAATAGATGTAACCTCTCCATGTCTCTCCCATTGTGGCTGTTGCTGCATACTGGTGGGTTAGGTTACTCACTGTTCTGCTGAACAGCTCAGGCTGCCTGTTTTAATAGACTTCTTTCATTGGTTGCTGAACCTTGAATAAAAAAAGAAGCACAAATTATAGAGGTAGCAGTTTTACTCCCTACTTTAGCAGGTAAGAGAACAAAGGATTTGTTGCCAGAATCCAGATTAACAAGAGAATTCATGGTGATTCTAATGCTCTACTCATATCTCACCATACACAGTTTATAGGTACCTGACCTTCACAATTTATCATTAGCTGCCCTGGAAAGAGCAGCTATGCAACATCAGTGTTAGCAATTTATATTGTTCCTGTTAGCCCTCTGGTTCTAATCCAGTGCAGAAAAGCACTGATTAAAAATAATGGCATCAAGAAGGCTGTTAAAGTGATGCACTTATGTGATGTACCTGAGTTAGAAAAGCAGTGCATACAGTCCAGACCCTTTTAGATAATTTCCGCCAAAATGACCAAATTGTAATAGACATAGAAAATAAACAGGAATTTGTTTTAAAGGGCAAATAGATATGTAAGTGGTTTGAGGTTTGTTGTTGTTGTTGTTGTTGTTTACATTGCATTTGTTCACAAGAAAATGAAACTGTTCATTTATCCAAAATCATATACTCATAGAATGGTTTTGATTGGAAGGAACATTCAAAGGTCATCTAGTTCTAATCCTCTTACCATGGGCAGGGACATTGTTCACTAGACAAGTTTCTCAAAACCCTGTTGTGGTGGCTTGACCTTAGCTGGCCACCAGGTGCCCACCAAGCCACTCTGTCACTCCCTATCCATCAACAAGGTGGAAAAAAATATGACAAAAAGCTCGTGGGTCAAGATAAGCACAGGGAGATCACTCATCAGTTACCATCATGAGCAAACCAGACTAGACTTGGAGATATTAATTTAATTTATTGTCAGTCAAACAGCATAAGATAATGACAAATAAGAACAAATCTAAAAACACCTACCCCTCCCTTCTTTCCAGGCTCAACTTCACTCCTGAATTCTCTACCTCCTTCCCACCTCTGTCAGCTCAGAGACATCAAGAGAATAGAGGTTGTGGTTAGTTGATAGTTCTTCATCTCTGCCATTCCTTCCTCCTTGCACTGTTTTCCTGCTCCACTGTGGCGTTCCTCCTGTGGGAATACAAAGACCTTCACAAACGCCTCCAGAGTGGGTCCTTCCTGCAGGCTACAGTCTGGAACAGGCTGCTTCATCATGGGTCTCCCCATGGGTCCTGGTCCTGCCAGAAAAACATGCTCCTGCATGGGCACCTCGCCACAGGCCACAGCTACCTTCCAGGAGCCTACCCCAGCATGGGCTCTCCATAGGCTGCAGGTTCCTTCACAGAATCACAGAATCACCAAGGCTGGAAAAGACCTTTAAGATCATCAAGTCCAGCCTATGACCAACACCACCACATTAGCTAGACCATGACACTAAGTGCCACATCCAGCCTTGCCTTGCACACATCCAGGGACGGTGCCTGCACCACTTCCCTGGGAAGTCCATTCCAATGTCTAATCACCCTTTCCATGAGGAAGTGCTTCCTAATATCCAACCTAAACCTCCCCTGGCACAGCTTCAGGCTATGCCCTCTGGTCCTGTCACTAGTCACCTGGGAGAAGAGCCCAGCCCCCACCTGACTGCAACCTCCCTTCAGGTAGTTGAAGAGAGTGATAAGGTCCCCCCTGAGTCTCCTCTTCTCCAGGCTAAACAACCCCAGCACCCTCAGCCTCTCCCTATAAGACTTTCCCTCTAGTCCTTTCACCAGCCTTGTTGCTCTCCTCTGGACCCGCTCCAGCACCTCAACGTCCTTCTTGAAGTGAGGGGCCCAGAAGTGGACACAGGACTCGAGGTGAGGCCTCACCAGTGCTGAGTACAGGAGGAGAATGACATCCCTACTCCTGCTGGCCACACTATTCCTGATACAAGCCAGGATGCCATTGGCCTTCTGGGCCACCTGGGCACACTGCTGGCTCATGTTCAACCGGCTGTCCACCAGCACTCCCAGGTCCCTCTCTGCCAGGCTGCTCTCCAGCCACTCTTCCCCCAGCCTGTAGTGCTGCCTGGGGTTATTGTGGCCAAAGTGCAGGACCCTGCACTTGGTCTTGTTGAATTTCACACCATTGGCCTTGGCCCATCGACTCAGCCTGTCCAGGTGCCCCTGTAGCTTCTTCCTACCCTCCAGCAGATCGACACTCCCCCCCAACTTGGTGTCATCTACGAACTTACTAAGGGTGGACTCAATCCCCACATCCAGGTCGTCAATAAAGATATTGAATAGGACTAGGCCCAGTACTGATCCCTGGGGGACACCGCTGGTCACCGGATGCCAGCTGGATGCAGCTCCATTCACCATCCCTTTCTGGGCCCGGTCATCCAACCAGTTTTTGACCCAGCCAAGGGTGGACCTGTCCAAGCCATGGGCTGCCAGCTTTTCCAGGAGGATGCTGTGGGAGGCTATGTCAAAGGCCTTCCTGAAGTCGAGGTAGACCACATCCACAGCCTTCCCCTCATCCACTAGGTGGGTCACCCAGTCATAGAAGGAGATGAGATTGGTCAGGCAGGACCTTCCTTTCGTAAACCCATGTTGGCTGGACCTGATCCCCTGGTTGTCTTCTACATGCCGCTGGATGGCACTCAGGATGATCTCTTCCATAACCTTGCCAGGCACCGAGGTCAGGCTGACAGGCCTATAGTTCCCCAGATCCTCCTTCCGGCCCTTCTTGTGGATGGGCGTCACATTGGCCAACCTCCAGTCATCTGAGACCTCCCCAGTCAGCCAGGAGTGGTGATAAATGATGGAGAGTGGCTTAGCCAGTTCTTCCACCAGCTCCCTCAGCACCCTAGGATGAATCCCATCCGGACCCATGGACTTATTGGGATCTAAGTGGCACAGCAGGTCCCTAACTACTTCCTCCTGGATTACAGGAGGGGCATTCTGCTCCCCATCCCTGTCTACCAACTCAGGAGGCCAGTTGTCCTGAGGGTAGGTAGTCTTTTTGTTAAAGGCTGAGGCAAAGAAGGTGTTAAGTACCTCAGCCTTTTCCTTGTCCTCCACTACTAAGTTCCTGCCCCATCCAATAAGGAATGAAGATTTTCCCTGACCCTCCTTTTTGTTATTAATGTATTTATGAAAGCATTTTTTATTTACCTTTACAGACATGGCCAGATTAAGTTCTAGCTGAGCTTTTGCATCTCTAATTCTCTTTCTACATGCCCTTACAATATCCCTGAATACTTCCTGATTCACCTTCCCCTTTTTCCAAAGTTGATACACTCTTTTTTCATTACTGAGTTCTTGCAGTAGTTCCCTGCTCAACCAGGCCTGTCCTCTTTCCTGCCAGCTCCTTGTTCAGCACACAGGGACAGTCTGCCCCTGTGCCTTCATAAATTCATTCTTAAAGTAAGCCCAGTCTTCCTGGGCTTCTTTGTTTTTGTGGGCTGCTTCCCAAGAGACTCTCCAAACCAGCTTCCTGAAGAGACCAAAGTCAGCTCTCCAGAAGTCCAAGGTTTTGCTGACGGCCCTCCTAACTTTGCCACATACTGAAAATTCTATTATATCATGGTTGCTTTGCCCAAAACGACCTCCAGCCACTACATCTTCCACCAGCCCTTCCCTTCTCATAAACAGTAGGTCTAGCATGGTACTGCCCCTGGTAGGCTCACTTACCAGTTGTAGCAGGAAGTTATATTCCATACAGCGCGGAGCAGAGAGCGGCAGTGGCACCGGTGTGAGCTGTTCCTTTAAATTGCAGAGGATTTGAGAGAGAGCCGGGCTTCCCGGAGACAGTGAAGCCGGGGCAGAGCGAGGAGACCCGAGTCTGAGCGGGAATCCTGCGAGGAACAGGGGGAGTGCTGTGACATGGCAGGGGGAGTGGCTGTGAACGGCGGCAAGGTTTAAAAGCGGCCATTTGGCAGCCTCCTCTGAGCACGCGGCAGCGCAGAGCAGAGAGCAGCAGCCAGCCTTCATGGGGGAGGCGCGAGGGCAGGCAGGGAGCAGAGAACACCGGTCGCTTTCTCATAGCAAGACAGGCAAATTAGCCAGATAGATGATGGTCACGACGCGCCCAAAAACCATAGTGAAAAAGAGTGTGGCAACTCAAACGGAGCTTCCAAGCAGGCACGCAGCCGTGCAGGTCTCTGGCTGCAGTGAATGCCTGAGCCTGGCACTGGTACCAGAGGGAACCAGTGACACCGCATGTGTGCGGTGTGAGCAAGTAAATGATCTCCTCAGGCAGGTGGTTAATCTGACAGAGGAGATTGAAAGACTGAGAACCAGCAGAGTATGTGAGAGTGAAATAGATTGGTGGAGTCGTACCCTGAGGCAGGGGCAGATGGAAGAGGTTGAGAAAGTGATGGATCCCCTCCCCTCCTGTCACCAGACAGAAGGAGAGGACTTAAGAAACATGGAGGAATGGAGGGAGGTCCGACCTCGGAGAGGCAAGCAAAAACCCTCCCAACCCCCTCCACCCTCCCAGTTGCCCTTGAAGAATAGGTACGAGGCCTTGGAAATTCAGGGACAGGAAAATGAAGTTGGAGGGGTAGACTTATCTAGTGAAGCACCTAGGACTCGTCAGCCACCCCAATGCCTTAGGACTTCTTCAATCAAGAAGAAAAGGAAAGTTATTGTGGGTGATTCCCTTCTGAAGGGAACAGAAGGGCCCATCTGTCGACCGGACCCATCCCACAGGGAGGTCTGTTGCCTCCCTGGGGCTCAGATGAGAGATGTTAAAAGGAAACTCTGATCTGCTGCAGCCCTCTGACTATTATCCACTGCTGGTTTTCCAGGTTGGCAGTGATGAAATTATTACAAGAAATGTAAGGGCAATGAAGAGAGACTTCAGAGCCCTGGGACGACTGGTTAGGGGGTCTGGAGTACAAGTAGTGTTTGCCTCCATACCTCCTGCAAGAATGGGTGGGGAGGTAAATAGGAAGAGTTTAAGGGTCAATGAATGGCTACGAGACTGGTGCCAAAGGCAGGGCTTTGGTTTTTTTGATCATGGGCTGCTATATGAGCCACCTGGCCTGATGGTGGCAGGTGGGATGCACCTGTCCCAGAGGGGGAAAAGGCTTTTGGGGCAGGACTTAGCAGGGCTCATTGAGAGAGCTTTAAACTAGATGTGATGGGGGAAGGGGAGAAAACCGAGTCTGTTAGGGACAAGCACAAGAGGAACATACCAGGGCCTGAAAGCAGGTGGTATAAAGAGGATTTGGTCCCACCAGTGTGCTCTGCTTGCTTCCTGAAATGCCTGTACGCCAATGCACGCAGCATGGGGAACAAACAGGATGAGTTAGAGGTCTGTGTGTGGTCTAAGGGTTATGATCTGGTAGCAATAACAGAGACATGGTGGGACAGCTCACGTGACTGGAATGTGGCCATGGATGGTTATGTGCTTTTTAGGAAAGATCGGTCGAGGAAGCGAGGTGGTGGAGTTGCTCTTTATGTGAGAGAGCAACTAGAATGTATTGAGTTTTGTGCAGGGGCTGATGAGGGGCAAGTTGAAAGTCTGTGGGTAAGAATTAAGGGGCAGGCTGGCATGGGTGATACAGTGGTGGGGGTCTACTGCAGACCTCCTGATCAAGACGAGGAAGTTGATGAGGCTTTCTACAGGCAACTTTCACAGCCTCACAACTACAGTCCTCATGGGAGCTTTTAACTACCCCGATATCTGCTGGAAGACTTACACAGCCAGCCTTTCACAGTCTAGGAGGTTCCTCCAGTGCATTGATGATAACTTCTTAATGCAAATGGTGGACAAGCCGACTCAAAGAGGAGCGCTGCTGGATCTTGTACTCACCAACAAGGAGGGCCTTGTTGAAGCAGTGGTGGTCAATGGCAGCCTTGGCTGCAGTGATCACGAGATGGTGGAGTTCAGGATCCTGTGTGGAAGGAACAGAATACCCAGCAGGACCAGAACCCTGGACTTCCACAGGGCAAACTTTGGCCTCCTCAGTCAACTGTTAAGGGAAGTCCCATGGGACAGGGTGCTAGGAGGTAAAGGGGCTGACCTGCTGAAGAGCAGTGCAGGTGAAAGGGACCTGGGGGTCCTGGTAGACAGGAGGATGACCATGAGCCAGCAATGTGCCCTTGTGGCCAAGAAGGCCAATGGCATCCTGGGGTGCATTAGAAAGGATGTGGTTAGTAGGTCAAGAGAGGTTCTCCTCCCCCTCTATTCTGCATTGGTGAGGCCGCATCTGGAGTATTGTGTCCAGTTCTGGGCCCCTCAGTTCAAGAAGGACAGGGAACTGCTTGAAAGAGTCCAGCGCAGAGCCACAAAGATGATTAAGGGAGTGGAACATCTCCCTTATGAGGAAAGGCTGAGGGAGCTGGGCCTCTTTAGCTTGGAGAAGAGAAGACTGAGGGGTGACCTCATCAATGTTTACAAATATGTAAGGGGTGAGTGTCAGGGAGATGGAGTTAAGCTTTTCTCAGTAGTTCCCAGTGATAGGACAAGGGGTAATGGGTGCAAATTGGAGCATAGGAGGTTCAAGGTGAATATCAGAAAAAACTTTTTTACTGTGAGAGTGACAGAGCACTGGAACAGGCTGCCCAGAGAGGTTGTGGAGTCTCCTTCACTGGAGACATTCAAAACCCGCCTGGACAAGTTCCTGTTTGATGTGCTCTAGGTGACCCTGCTCTGGCAGGGGGGGTTGGACTAGATGATCTTTCGAGGTCCCTTCCAACCCCTAGGATTCTAGGATTCTAGGATTCTATGATTCTATGATACATTCCAGGAACCTACTGGATTGCCCCCTTTCTGCTGTGATGTACTTCCAGCAGACATCTGGTAAGTTGAAGTCCCCCACGAGAACAAGGGTTAGTGAATGTGAGACATCTCTGAGTTGTTGAAAAAATGTCTCTTCATTGTCTTTATCCTGGTCAGATGGTCTATAGCAGACTCCCACTAGGATAGCAGCCTCATTGGCATTCCATTTAGTCTTGTGTGGGGGGCAGAAGGAGAAATAGTCCGTTCCTCACACCCCTTTGTCCTTACTCATAAACATTCTGCCTTGCTGTGTCTAGCATTCAATTCTAAGCAGTTAAAGTACTCCTTAACATACAACACCACCCCACCACCCCTCTTGCCTTGCCCGTCCCTTCTGGAGAGCCTGTAACAATCCATTGCAGCACTCCAACCATGGGAATCATCCAACCACATTTCCATGATGGCAATTATATCATGGTGTCCCTGGTGCACAATAGCTTCTAACTCCTCTTGTTTATTTCCCATGCTTTGGGCATTGGCATATATACACTTGAGCTGTGGTACAGAGATCCCGACCATTTGCATGGTTACCAACCTATTAGTGAACTCTGTGTTCTTGTTGCCTCATTTATCCCTGTTTCCTGCCTTGAGTGGGACAGCAGACTGAGGGCCTTAGGCTCATCTCTGGTGAGCCTGGTTTCATCCTCATCCCCCTGCAAACCTAGTTTAAAGCCCTTTTGACGAGCTTTTTTCTTAACTCATGCCCCAGGATCTTTCACCCCCTTCAGATTAGGCTTCCCCTATCTGTTGCCATGCCTGGTGTCCTGTAGGTCATCCTTGATCCATGATCGAAAAAGTCCAAGTCCTGTCTGCTGCACCAGTCCCAGAGCCAGGAGTTAATCTTCTGGCTCTTCCTTTTTATCCCCTCATCAATCCCTGCTACTGGTGGGATAGAGGAGAACACCACCTGTGCTCCCGATCCCCTAGCCAGCCGTCCCAGGGTTCTGAAATCTCTCTTCATTGTCCCTAGACTTCTGGTAGCTACCTCATCACTTTCTACTTGGAATAACAGTAATGGGTAGTAACCTGAGGGCTGAACTAGGGTAGGGAGTTTCCTCCATATATTCTTAACCCTGGCCCCAGCAAGGCAGCTGACCTCCCTAAGAAGTGGGTCTGGCCTGCATATAGGGCCTTCCACACCCTTTAGAAGTGAGTCACCTATGACAAGTTACCCACCTTTTTTTCTTAACTGAGGTAGTTTTGATGCAAGGTATGGACTGACTTGGCCTCAGTGACACCTCCAAGTTTGGCGAACCATCATCCACATCATCATTTGGTTTTCCCTGCAGAACATCATATCTATTTTGCAGGGTCACCTGTGAAGGGGGAGCTCTAGGGACACCCTTGCTGCACCGCTTGTGCCGTGCAGAAACTTGTCACCATTGCTCCTCATCCTGTAAGCCATCAATCTCAGCCAGGCAGATGGGAGATAGGCAATGGTCTGCATCATGAGCCCCACCTGTCTTCTGGGCCTGGTTCAGGAAGACTAAGTCATGGCACCAATGGTCTATCTCCCTCTTGCACTCCCTGATACTCCTAAGCCTCTCTACTTTCTCCTTCAGCTGTGCAACCATACCGAGCAGGTCATTTATCTGCTCACACCTTACACAGCTGTTGTCTCTGCTGTTCTCTGGGGTGAACGACAGGCTCTGGCACTCCCTACAGCCAGAAACCTGGAGCCCCACGTGTCTGTGAGAAACCTCCGTTTGGATTGCCACAGTCCTCGTGGCAACAGCTTTTGCCCGGGTGGAAACCATAATTAACCCGCTTTCTTCACTGGTTGGTTTCACCGATCCCTCCTCTCACGCTCACCTGCGCGCCCTGCTCGTGCCACCCTCTGTGATGGCCTCTGCCGCTGCCTGCTCTCCTCGTGATCTGAGAGGAGCCTTCAGGTATGGCTGCATTTAAATGCTGTGCGGTTGCTCCAGTGACACCGCCAGCCATGTCAGCCTCTCTCAAAAGAGCTGCTGAGCCCTTCCAGGTCTCTCCTCTCTCCCACAGGCTTCCCAGGCTCTGGGAACCCCCCTGCCCGTCTTAAACAGGTAAAGTTTATTGTTAAGGCAGAGCACTTAATGCAGCCGCTGCCTCTGTCCGCTTTCCTCATGGCACATCTTCCTGCTCCAATGTAAGGTCATCCATGGGCTGCAGGGTGCTTATGTGCTCCACTGTGGTCTTCTGCATGGGCTGCAGGAGAATCTCTACTCCAATGCCCAAAGCACAGCCTCTCCCTCCTTCTTCACTGGCCCTGGTGTCTGCGCAGTTGTTTCTCTCACATTTTCCCACTCCTCTCTCACAAATGCTGTTGCACAGTGTTTTTTACCCTTTCTTAAGTATGTTATCTCAGAGGCACTACCAACATCAGTGACTGGCTCAGTTTTGGTCAGCAGCAGGTCCTTCTTGCTGTCAGCTGGAACTGGCTTTGTCCCACATGAGGGCATCCCCTGATGTCTTCTCACAGCCACTTCTGCATACCTCTCTGCTAGGTTGCCACCCAGTACAATTGTCAATGATGGGCATCCACCACTTCTCTGAGCAACATGTTCTGTCTTACCACTCTCACTGAAAAAATTTCGTCTTTATATTCAGTCTAAATTGACCCTCTTTTAGCTGCCCCTTGTCCTGTCACTACAGTTCCTGATAAATAGTCTTTGTCTATTTTTCTTACAAGCTTCCTTTATGTATTGAAAGGCCATAAGAAGGTCTCTCTAATCACCTCTCTGTCATCCATATGTTTCACCACAATTTCCAGGAGGATCTGATCCATGGTCCTCCTAGGCACTGAGGTGAGGCTGACAGTTGGTGTTTCCCTGGCTCCTCCTTTTTAGTCTTGTTAAAAATGGATGTGATATTCCCTTTTCTCCAGTCACTGGAGACTTGACCTGGCTGCCATGACTTTTCAAATATGATTGAGAGTGGCTTAGCAACTACATCTACCAATTCCCTCAGGGCCCTGGAATGCAAATGCGGTGCTTATTTTGCAAAGATGGTACTATTCCAGATCCATGAAGTATAATATATTTAAGTGTAATTTAGACAGCAGAATAGGTTTCTGGGACTCTTGTTTACATTAAACAAATTTATTTTGTCTAGGATGATGTTAAACAACCAAGCTGAATATTTTCATGTATTTCTTCATAATAACTTCTTACATTAAGGAAGGACAAAAAAAGCAACCTTTAAGTTGCATTAAATTATATAAACTCTATAAAATTATAATTATGTTTTAAACTTTCCCTTTTTTCCGATTAGTATTCTTGATTTCGCCCATGAATTTATTCCTGCTTGTAAGTTGTATGCTATTGTTATGGTTACCTGAAGGTTTTCTAATCCCTTAATTGAAATGCAGGATTTATGTTGCATTGGCAAATTGTACAAATTGAAATTATTTTATTTATTGGTTTACAGAAATAATGCCAAATAAGCAGAGCTCCTGATACTAGGTATTTGTAAACTATTTGAGGTTAAGTATGTATATTGTTGCCCCTATCATTTAACTAACTCTGTATGAATTAAAGCCTGGCGCAGTGGTGCCAGTGCAGGACTGGGCCTAATTTGAAAGTTTGTGAAATATGAATGCAGTAAGTGAATTCAAACATAACTAAGCAGCTGTTGAATTGTCAGCTATTTTGAAACAGCTGGAAAAACTTCATGTCAGTCCTCTCCTGACAGGAAAGATGTAAACTAAGTATGGTCAGGAGTATGGCCGATCTCCTGGCCTCCCATTTACTTGTCACAGGGCACCTCCTGAGGCTGCTGTCACCCTTCCTTGGCCACAGAAGGAGCTGGGGCACCCCTTGGGTTTTCACAGGTAGAGAGGTAACACATAGCCTTTTTTTTTTTTTTTTTTTAGCTGTCTCAGTTTTCAGAATGAAACAAAATGCAGATAGCTACTAAAATATTGGTAGAAACTGTGACGTTCAGACAGACATTTTGTACCTTTAACAATGTTAGTGTCTGTACAGATCTCCTTTAAAGCTAAAGGGAAGATTAACATGTGAAGCGTCTATATGTGATGCTATAACAACAAATAACCTAACTGGCACTCCAAAGATGCTGATCACAGCCGTTAGGTAAGAAGTTCTGAAGCTGCTTAAATTGACAACACTATTGAGAACAATCTTCCTGCAACCTCAGGAGAGGTATTGTTGCTTTACTTGTTCCAAGTGTAGCTTGCTACTTACAAATAAACGTCTAAGGAAAAGGGTAGTGGTGCACAGATATAAATGATTAAGCAAATGTAATATAAAGGTATTAATTTAACAGGACTTGAATATTAATAAAACAGTTTATTTTCCACTATATCAGATACACTGAAATGATACTGTTAAATGGCTTGCAGTAGTAATAATGCCTGAACACAAAGGTGTTCAGGTGTCCGTTTTCTCAGCTGTACATTTACAAGCAGGACTCAGTCACTGGTGTCTTGATCCAGTGGAGGTGAATACTGACTCCAGTTGGAAGAAGCCATGGTCCTTAGTGTTTTGGGGTGTCAAGGTTCTGATGACATGGTCTGAGAGCCACATTTTGCCCTTTGACTCTGTTTCAGGAGACATTAAAGGTATTCACCACAACACAATGTAAAAAAACAACTTTTGCAGTTTATTTTACTTATTTTTTATTATTTTATATATGCGTTTCTATGCTACTGCTGGTGATCCAGTATTTCTTCTTTCTGATACTTCTCAGACACAAGTGAGTCTGCAAGTGGCAGACAAGTGGCACAGCACAGAACAGCCTTACTAGAGACTGAAGGTTTTTTCTCATGTATTGGGTTTAAAATTCATGGCATTAAAGTTTGACAACCATGTAAAATTTAAAAGGTTAGCATTTGCATTAATTCAGATTCTGTAGTGCAGTCTTACATCATGAATAAATGTTTTGTATGATAGAGAAGGTTCCCTTTTCCCCTGAATTAATAGTGTCCATGAAAGAAAACTGGGAATATCTTGTATTTGCATGGAATACCTGTTACTGGTTCTTGTCTCTTGTTTGCTGTTGATACTGTTCTTCCATCTTACAAAGCTCTTGAAGCATTTACTGAAATTCACTATTTCAGGCTGAACATAGGCATACCTTAAATGAAGAAAAAGAACCCAAACCTCAAACAGCAATCAAAATCTGATGTGCTTAGCTCTCACATGGTTACTTATGCCTCTGGGCGTAGCCCTCAGCTCTGGTTGGCTTGATTACTCTCATAATGAAATGTGAGATATGGTGTTTAATTTTGTGTGTAAAACAATTTAAAATTATTGAATGAAAAATGGGAAAGAATTAATTTTAAATGCCACTGAATAAGTATTAAGTGTAATATTCTAGTCCAGGGAACAGCTGCAATCTCAGCCTCCACCTGTCCCTCTGTGATACAGCTAGCAAGCTTGAAATCTTTGGTTGAAGAAAAGATAACAAACAATTCTAATTATCAGAGCTAAAGCTAAAGTATGAGTGAAAGCAGTTCTTGAGGAAAGAGCTGGCAATGGACTGTGCTTATGGCTGGGAAAAGTCCACTTTAAAGAGTAATTTTAGCTTCTTCCTGGACCAAAAGCCAGCTCGCTACATCTTGACCACAAAACACAGATGGCAGAAATGTAAATGTGCAGAAGTCTTTTTGAGGACAGGGGTGAGTGGGAGGAAATCTGTTAATGAAATTAAAACAATATGATTAAAATGCATAATCAAATTTCTAAGATGTAATAGATTTTTGATGGTGGGAGGTGGTAACTTAATATATTTTAGTGTAATGTTGAAACAGAAAGAAAATCTGTTTTTCCAGAAAAGAATAGGGAAAAGGACAAAAAGAAAAACAGCTTTTTGTTTTTGAGGTTGTCTGACGAAATACATAGCAATGGAATACAAAAGGCCTCAATCTAATTGAATTACAAAATGTGTAATAGTTAAACTGCACTAGCTAGTCTTATGAAGCTACCATATTCCTTGGAGACATATTCTTTGGATTCTTTGAAGACTCTTACTAGACCAGTTCAACATTGCCTTCTGAGTCTTTGTGCTGATATGGCAAGATGTATAGTTTAATAGCTCAATGTTTATTAAACTATAACTGAAGTGAAGTGCAGCACGTGATGTTTGTGCATGTGTGTGCTTAAGTTGTATTAATTTGTGTTTAGTAGCATCTTTTTCCCTGTCTCTGTTCTTCTGCTCTTTGTTGCTTTAGGCTGTCACATCCTGGAGAAGTCACAGCCTTATGGACAACCCCTTGTTTAATGGGGATAGGAGTCACTAGGTAGTTCTATGGAGTGCTGTTGCATATTTTAATTAATGAGTTCCGTGTTAATCCTGGATATACTTATGAGATTCTCTTTGTTGTTTGCATCCCTAAATGAGGTCAGCAAGGGAAAAAAAGTGAGGGGCCCAGACCTGGACACAGTACTCGAGGTGAGGCCTCAGTACTCGAGGTGAGGCCTCAAGAAGGACGTTGAGGAGCTGGAGCTGGTCCAGAGGAGAGCAACAAGGCTGGTGAAAGGACTAGAGGGAAAGTCTTATAGGGAGAGGTTGAGCATGTTGGGGTTGTTTAGCCTGGAGAAGAGGAGACTCAGGGGGGACCTCATCACTCTCTTCAACTACCTGAAGGGAGGTTGTAGTCAGGTGGGGGCTGGGCTCTTCTCCCAGCAACTAGTGACAGGACAAGAGGGCATAGTCTGAAGTTGCTCCAAGGGAGGTTTAGGTTGGATATTAGGAAGTACTTCCTCACGGAGAGGGTGATTAGACATTAGAATAGACTTCCCAGGGAAGTGGTGGAGGCACCGTCCCTGGATGTGTTCAAGGAAAGGCTGGATGTGGCACTTAGTGCCATGGTCTAGATGGTGTGGTGGTGTTGGTCATAGGCTGGACTTGATGATCTTAAAGGTCTTTTCCAGCCTTGGTGATTCTGTGATTCTGTGATTCTGGGGTTTTTTTGTGTAGAAAGCTCATGTGGTTTTATATGTGGTTGTTTGCTTCATTGATCAATAGCACACCAGCTAAAAATATCTGTTTCTTTGAAAACATATGGTGTTTATATATTCTTTAAAAATTTTCAGTTGTGCTAATCCTAAATGCTTTTTTCTGTTTTTGTTTCCAAAATACTGTTTTTAATACATTTTTTTATTTGAGCAAAGCCATTGAACTTTCACAGACATAATGATTTTCATTTGTTTAAGTGTAGATTCCTGTGACTTTTAAACATTTGATTAAGGAAGACTTGCTATTAAGTAACTTGTTTTCTGTATGTGTAAAATGTGTAGTTTTGTAACACTGGATCGTGTGTCTTACCAAGGGTGTTCCACAAGTTTATAAGAAAAAGGTTTCTGTTTAGTAAGATACATATGGCATCCCTGTTTTTTTTTCCTTTTTAATGCTGAATTCAGAGAATAGTTCATTGATTAATATCAGGCATATCCTGTCACATCAAAGTAATAATGTAAATTTGCTTTAATAATGCCTTAGTTAGAGAAATGAGCCTGTGTGTCTGAGATGTGTGTGTATAGGCATCCCTCTGTGAAATCTGGTCTCTGAGGTGCAAATATTCTACATTACTTTTACATACTGGTTTGTAAAAGCTTGCATTCTAATTTTTAAGCATGAGATATCTTGCAGTATGATCACCATAATAAATGCCAAGGTGGGCAATGGGAAACAGTTTACATTTACTGTGAAGCCTGAATGTATTTGCACCTTTGATGTATCTTGGAAAAGATGGATATATAAAATGTATTTGTGACTTGAATAATGGTGATCTGCTGGAAGGAGAAATCTGAGGTGGGAGGATGCTTTGCTGGAGCTGTGAAAGTCAGTTTGATATCCTTTAAGCTGGGACACAAGCAGATGCTATCTGCTTTTCTCACACAATCTGAGAATACCATCAGATTGGCGAAGTATCCTTGGGTAGTAGATTTAGGCTGTGCCCATTATATCAGGACCTCTTCAAAGTCTTACTTTTTATCTTTTTAAATTAATTACTTCATATAAAGTTTTTTCTTTTTTTTTTTTTTTCAGTATTCTGTAACTTCTCTCAAGACCATCCCAGAATTATGTAGAAGGTGTGATTCACAAAACGAAGACAGATCAGGTATGATGCCCACTTCTGTCCACCCATCATTTTCTAAGGCTGCTTTTTATCATGTACAATTTGGCAACAATAGCTTCTTGGCAGTGTTCTGTTGGTTTGTTTTCTCTCGTTTTTTGTACAGCTTTCTGGAAACATGACTTTTTTTTTTTTTAAACAGATGTTAGTTCATTAGGAGGAAAAAAAGTTCCAAAAAAGGATTTGGCTGTATACAGATAAATGTAGGTCTTCATCTCAGCAGCTCCAAACCACAGTATATGCAACAATTTACTTGAAAACCCGAGAAACCATTGGTGACAAGACGTAATAATGCAGGCGCCAATGAAAAAATGTTGGATACATTTACTACCCATATGGCCACGACCAGTTTGAGGGATGATGTTTTGCCAGAGTCTGAAACTGTATCAAGGATGCTACATGATAGAATCTACTCTGAGGCATACTGTAATAGTTAAGATTAAAGCGGAGTTTTTGAATTTAATAGTGTAAACTAAGTGAAGAATCATGGCATATAGATGAGAACCAGCTGGAGACCTTCTCCCTGCCCCCCTGACAAAAAGTGCATTCCATGTTGGTTTTCATTCTGTAAATGAGATTAATCCCCTTTTGTTTTCTCCTCCTGATGGAGGAGAAATGAATTGGTGAGAGGAGCATTTTTGTTGAGCTATGAAAAGTTTATTGTGTTTTCTGATGCTTTAATTGAACTTTGGTTAATGTTGTTTCATCAAATACTTCTATAACAGAAATGGGAAACCTGGAATTTGTGGAACTATAGAAGGGCTTTAAGAACTGTGCTAAACTTTGACAACTGTTATTTTGGCACTTTCTTTCGAGAGTTGTAAATTTCTGAGTTGTGTAATTAAGTCAAAACCTTCTGAGAGCTACTTCTTCCTACCAGAGTCATTAAAGGCCAGGTTATCTTGGTCCTGTGCTGCTGCCCTTGGCATTAAAGGGAAAAAAAGCTCTCCTTACCCTACCTCCTTGCCATGTTACCGCCCACACAGGGCACAGCAGTGATTGCAGACACAGTATTACCTGCTGCAAGCAGAGGCAAGGAAGAAGTGGAAAGGGAGAGGACCCCTGATTCACTCCCTTCAATTTGCCCTTTTTATTCCACCCAGATCTTCCCCCTGTCCTACCCCATCCTCCTCCATTACACCCTTCCGTCCTTGCCCTGCCTTACACCCATCACTCTTCTCTTTTTCATACCTTCTGACCTGTTCTTCCTCCTTCCTCATCCCCTCCCCTCCCTCTGCCTATCAGTATTAGCAGCTGATCATTTGGCAGCAGGGCATTATCCTGTCATACAAAAAGTTAAAGCCACTCATTCACTGAGCTGTTTCAAAAGCAAGGTGAACCAGAGGAGTGCAAGAATACCTCCTAAGACATACTGTATTGGGTGATCTGTTCATGAGGACTGCTCAACTGCAAGTGGCAGCATCAATATCTGTTTTCAGAAAGAAGAATATATTCTTTATAAAATTCAGATCGTAGCCTTCAAGTAAAATGCAGACCAATAGCAAGGACGAAGCACTGGTTATGACCTGTTCTTTAAGACCACAGGATATTGACAACTTATTTTATAGCTCTTGCTTCGTGGCCGCTTCTGCAGTCAGATGTTTTTCAATGATGATTTTAATTACATCTGCACTCATCTATTGCCTTGAAAAGGGGTTGACAGAAGCAAGTACAGGCATTGATGGAAGACAGTAGTAGCACTGGGGAGTCTGCCAGTGGAAATTAATTCACAGCTTTGTTTAAAAGTCTTGAGTCAAAAAAAAGGTCTTTAGCACTGATAATAGTAGTGGCAAACTGGAAACAGTACTGAAATCTATTTTTTCTCTCTACCGCTTAGGAGTTTTGGTGAATTGGAAATAGTACTAAAATCTATTTTATTTTTTCTCTGCTTAATTACTGAGTAAACATGTAGTGCTGAACAGGAAGATATTACTTTGCATCTCTGTACAGACTTCAGTATTGGAAGTATCTTGATAAATCTACTGAGCTGCATTAGTCAACATTGTGTAACACCCCACCTGCACATGTCTCATAGTTGCTAATGATGCAGTGTCTTGCTTTCCTCATATTGTAGACCATTAAAAAACAGTTCCTCAAATTATTTTATTATGTGCTGTTTTAGATGAAGATAGGTTATATCATAAATCTTCAGTATGCATGACATCCATGCTGGTTTTTTATCTGTATTCCATTGACAGCTGAAGTTATTACACATAAAGAAACTCAGAGGTTTTGTAAAGAGCTGATTTAGCTTTCTACCTCATACTGACTCCTGCTCAGTTAGAGCTTGCATTTCTTCTTTAAAGCAGAGAAGACTGTGGAAGTAGAACTATCCAATAATTGGTTTTTTTAAAAGTACTGAAAGTTAAGCATAAGTTAGTCATAGGATTAGGCATGTCAGGACCCTAATAATCTAAAAAATAATCCTTTATCAGCTTTGTCTCAGAAAAATATTTGGTTTGCTAAGACATTTAAGACAAAGTTATAGGGAAAATAAGAGTCAACTTTATACTTAAATGTATATATAAACATGCAGACAACCATTTTTGCCAACAAGATTGTTAGAACAGGTTTAAACCAGACAGCTGATCTTATGGAAGTCTTTACTATTCATTGTTTGCAGATAAGTTTATTAAATAGCACTGTAAATCCCATTTTGTTTCCCCATTTCATATAAACATTGAATAATATGCTAGTAACATATGAAAGTGTTTGGTTACATTGTTTTCAAATTACTCTAAGCACTTTTAATCCTAGGCAAACATTCCAGTGTTTACCAGTCAGTGTGCTTTCTCAAGCACTTCACATAGACCTTTCAACAGATTTTTTTTCTCTTTAACTGTTTCTCCCTGTCTGTAACTTTTGCTCAAATTACTTGTTCTTTTGACAAGAAGAGATCAGAAAGTCTGAGAAATGCAGTGCAGTTTTCCCTCCCTCAATTGCCACTGTCACCTCCCTTTACTGGACAGCACTGGCCAGTGATCTGTACTAGTGGGAAGGTCCTGTGGTTCCTTCTTCACCCTTTTGCAAGATGTGCATGAAAGTCATGCAGGCGGTACAGTCTCAGTCCTGACTCCTCTGTGTCCTTCCTTGGATTTAGGGAATTCTGACTCAGGAAAATTCTAAGGGATCCTTGGAGCCAGAGTGCGTGTGTCAGTATCCTCGGACTACAAGGTGAAAAAAGAAAAAAACATGAAATTGGAGAAGAGATATAGGGCAAATCCTGATTAAGGGTAATTGTTTTCTCAACCATCATGCTTGAAGAGAAGATTGTTTTAGCTTGCAAAATCATAGAATCATAGAATCATAGAATGGCTAGGGTTGGAAGCGACCTAAAGATCCTCTAGTTCCAACACCCCTGCATGGGCAGGGACACATCCCACTAGACAAGGTTGCTTAAAGCTTCATCCAGTCTGGCCTTGAACACCTCCAGAGAGGAGGCATCCACAACCCCCCTGAGCAACCTGTTCCAGCATCTTACCACCCTCACAGGAAAGAACTTCTTCCTAATGTCTAGCTTGAATTTCCCCTCTTTGAGTTTCAAACCATTACCCCTTGCCTCTCACTACATACCTGTGTAAAAAGCCCTACCCCAGCTTTCTTGTAGGCCCCCTTCAGATACTGGAAAGCTGCTATAAGGTCACCCCGGAGCCTCATCTCTAGGCAAAACAACCCCAACTTCCTCAGCCTGTCTTCATAGGGGATGTGCTCCAGTCCTCTGATCATCTTCATGGCTTTCCTCTGGACACGCTCAAGGAGTTCTATATCCTTCTTGTGCTGGAGATTCCAGAATTGGACACAGTACTCCAGGTCTCACCTGAGCAGAGTAGATGGGGAGAATCACCTCTCTTGACTGGCTGGCTATGCTTCTTTTGATGCAGCCCAGGATACAGTTGGGTCTCTGGGTTGCAAGTGTACATTGGCAGCTCATGTTAAACTTCTGGTCAACCACTACCCCAAGTCCTTCTCCTCTGGGCCATCCTCAATCCTTACTCCTCCCAACCTGTATTGGTGCATGGGATTGCCTTGACCCAGGTGCAGAACCTTACACTTGGCCTTGTTCAGCTTTATGCAGTTTGCACGAGCCAACTTCTCAAGCCTGTCACAGTTCCTCTGGATGACATCCCTTCCCTCCAGCATGTTGACTCTACCACACAGTTTGGTGTCATCAGCAAACTTGCTGAGGGTTCACTCTATTCCACTGTCCATGTTGCTGACAAAGATGTTAAATAACACTGGTTCAAGTACCCACCCTTGAGGAACACCACTCATCACATGCCTCCATTTGGACACTGAGCCATTGATCAAAACTCTTTGGGTGCAACCAGTCAGCCAGTTCCTTATCCAATGAGTCATCTATCCATCAAATCCTTATTGTCCCAGTTTCAAGACTAGAATGTCTTTCAGAACAGTGTTGAAAGCTTTGGATGGGTCCAAGTAGATGACATCTGTTGCTCTGCCATTGTCGACCAAGGCTGTGACCCTATTGTAAAAGGCTACCAAATTATTCAGGCAGGACTTGCCTTTAGTGAAGCCATGTTGGCTGTCAGCAGTCACCCCTTTGTTGTTCTCGTGTCCTAGCAGGGTCTTCAGGAGGATCTGTTCCAAGATCTTGCCAGACACAGAGGTGAGACTGACTGGCCTGTAGTTCTCTGGGTCTTCTTTTTTTCCCTTCTTGAAAATGGAGGTTATGTTTCCCTGTTTCCAGTGAGCAGGAACTTCACCAGACTGCCATGACTTTTCAAATATGATGGACAGTGGCTTTGCAACTTCATCCACCCGTTCTTTCAGGAGCTGTGGGTGAATCTCATCAGGTCCCATGGACTTGTTTACCTTTAGGTTCTTTAGGTGGTCTCAAACCTCCTTTTCATCTATAATAACCACTAAAATGTGCGTTGTTTTTCTTCAAAGATAGAAGATTAAATAATATAGTTTAAAAACGGTTCTAGCTAACTCATTTTTCTGAAATTAAGTGGTAGCCAGCCTGCCATTGATTTACGGTATTGTCTAATGTAGAATGATGAATTGAAACAGAAAACAGTCCTTTATGCTGTTGTTATTAGGCATGAAATTGGTTGCTTTCTTTCTGAACAGATTTTCTAAGAGCACTTGAGCAAATGGTTCAAGACATCCATGTTCAACAAGCTTCACTGAGCCATATTGTTGTTGAAGAATATTCTGTCAGCTATGATGACTTTTGGTTGTCATTAAATGTATACCTCAAATGAGGACAGTTTCCTACTCTAGATCTTTATTCACAGGTTGATAAAAGCAAGTTAATCTTTAATCTCCAGCAGTTATCCTTCTGCACTGCTTTATTCATTCCCAAAGCAACTGTCATTCACAAAATTATTCAGACAATTTCTTTTCCTATTTGAGAAAAATAAATAAATAAATCAGTGAATGTAGAATTGCACACAATTTCAGTCAGGAGCTCTTGGTAGTTGTTTGGCTATATGAGAAATTAAATTAAATTTGATTTGGAGGCAGTGTTACATGGCATTAATTTCACAGAGTTTGTTGTGCTGCAAATATGTCCCAAGTAAATATGTCTGAAACAATACAAAATTGATTGGATAATTTCTTGGTGGAATAGTGACTAATTTTCTCATAAAAAAACAATAGTTAATATGCAGTGACACTTAAGATACCTACATATAAGCTTTTTTCCTACCTTTTTTCCACATCTTCACTCTTCCATTTTTACACATTTTGTGCCAGAATGACTTCTTCTGATTTTTCAATAGAACTTTACTTGCTACCTTCCTTTTACATCCTTAGATCTGTCTGGACAAGGGTGAACACAATAGATTCATTTTGAAAATTTCTTTTCTTCTTCTATATTCTCTACTTTAGAAATGACAGCTTTTGTGGTGTTCTTCCTTAAGCCAAGGTAAGAATAAATATTAATTCACTGAGGCTCATATTAGTGTTTGAATTATGCAGAAAAGATATAGTGTTATTTAAAAGGACGAATTATTATTTACTCTATTTACTGTTTCTTCTTTAGAGTGGCTTCAAATTCCATGCAAATGGGAACAAACCCTCTCTATTCTTGTCCATGCGGGATTGTTCTTTAATTCGGGCTCTCATACTATAAGGCTTACATAAAAGAGCCCTAAAAGGTATTCCTGGAAGTTATTAATATATTAAAATTGTAAAACAGTGCCACCTTCAGTTAAAATTGTTAAATATTATTTTAGTGAAAAAAACAGTAAGTAGATATTCAGAACTGGTTTTGATTATCCGTCAACATGTAAGGGGCATGGAATCATAGACTCATACAACCATTTTGGTTGAAAAGACCTTTAAGATCATAATGTCTGACTGTTAACCGAGCACTGCCAAGTCCCACCACTAAACCTTGTCCCTAAACACCACATCTACATGTCTTTTAAATACCGCCAAGGATGGTGACTCAACCACTTCCCTGGGCAGCCTGTTCCAGTGCCTGACAACCCTTTCAGTGAAGAGATTTGTCCTAATATCCAATCTTAACCTCCCCTGGCGCAACTTCAGGCTGTTTCCTTTCATAGCGTCCCTGGGAAAAAGAGACCAACCCCCCACCTTGCTCCAACCTCCTTTTAGGTAGTTGCAGAGTGATAAAGTCTCCCTTCAGCCTCCTTTTCTCAAGACTAAACAACCCCAGTTCCTTCAGATGGTCCTCATAAGACTTGTGCTCTAGACCTTTCACCAGCTTCATTGCCCTTCTTTGGACTCACTCCAGCACCTCAACATACTTCTTGTACTGTGGGACCCAAAACTGAACACAGTATTCAAGGTGCAGACTCACCAGTGCTCAGTCTAGGGGGACAATCACTTCCCAACTCCTGCTGGCCATACTATTTCCATCTTGTCTAGACTGTGCTTTTGACAAGAAAGGTTGGATCAGATAATCCTCGAGGTCCCTTCCAACCTGTATGCTATGATTTTGTGATGCAAACCGGGATGCCGTTTACCTTCTTGGCCACCTGAGCACACTGTTGGCTCATATTCAGCCAGCTGTTGACCAGCACTCCCAGATCCTTTTCCACCAGGAAGCTTTCTAGCCATTCTTCCTCAAGCCTGTAGTGTTGCATGGGGTTGTCATGGCCCAAGGGCAGTTGCTGTTGTTGAACCTCATACAGTTGTCTTCAGCCCATAGATCCAGCCTGTCCAGATCCCTCTGTAGAGACTCCCTACTCTCAGAAAGATTAACACTCCTGCCCAACTTGTTGTCATCTGCAAACTTACTAACAGTGCATTCAATCTCCTCATCCAGATCATTGATAAAGATATTAAAGAAAACTGGCCCCAGCACTGAGCTGTGGGGAACACCACTTGCGACAGCAATGGCCACCAGCTGGATTAATTCCATTCACCACAACCCTTTGGGCCTGGCCATCCAGCCAGTTTTTACCCAGCAAAGTGTACACAAGTCATGAGCAGCCAATTTCTCCAGGAGAATGCTGTGGGAAACTATGTCAAAGGCTTCACTGAAGTCAAGGTGGACAACATCCACAGCCTTTCCCTCATCCACTAAGTGGTTCACCGTGTCATAGAAGGAGATTTGGTTTGCCATGCAGGACCTGCCTTTCATGAACCCATGCTGTCTGGGCCTGGTCACCTCCTTGTCCTGCATGTACTACATAATGGCAATCAAGATCATCTGCTCCATAATCTTCCCTAGCACCAAGATCAGACTGACAGGCCTGTAGTTCCCCGAATCCTCCTTCCGACCTTTCTTGTAGGTGAGCATCACATTTACTAACCTCTAGTCAGCTGGGACCTCCCTGAGTATCCCTTCATTTATTGGAGCCCCAATCTGGCTTCCAGTATTGGAGATAAATTAGTGTTAACAACCATAAGGAATTTTCTAAAAATTTCCCTAGTGTAGACAACACCTCAGTGTCTGTATACAAACTCAGAATCATAGTGCTCTAAATAAACCTGGAATGAGTACAAGTCTTAACTGAGTCAAAAGTCTCTGCTGAAGCCATATAATAAAGAAGCAGCTCAGGCATTTCTTTCAGAGGACAGTAAAACTCTAAAAGTGAAACTTTGTGCAGGCCCCCAAACCATTACGTACTATATGAGCCATATGGTGAAACACTGAAATATTTTTAACAGGTACAGGCAGTTGTCAATGCTAATCCCAGACTTCCTTAATGATATTGATGGAAAATGGAGTAAACTCCACAGTAAGTCACTTTTTAAAGCAAGGAGGAAGAGTTTTAAATAAGAGAAAATCATTTGAATACATTAATCCTTTCGTAGCAATGAAGTCCACCTTAAGAGTTTGTTCTCCTTTATAGAATCATATAATGGTTTGGGTTGGGAAGGACCTTCAAAGATTACCTAGTCCAATCCCCCCTACCATGGGCAAGGATATCTTGCACTAGATCAGGTTGCCCAAAGCCCTGTCCAGCTTTATCTTGAATACCTACAGGAAGGGGTGTCCACAACTTCTCTGGGCAATCTGTTCCAGTGTCTCACCACCTTCATAATAAGAATGCAAGACCTTCCACTTGGCCTCACTGAACTTTATAATGTTCACATGGCCCCCATCCTCAAGCTTGATCAGGGTCCATCTTGATGGCATCTCTTCCCTCAAGCAAACCAACTACATCACTCAGCTTGATGTTATCTGCAAATTTGCTGAGGAAGGACTTGATCCCACTATCTATGTCATTAATAAAGATATTGAACAGTACCAGTCCCAGTAGAAACCCCTGAGGAATGCCATTTGCTACTAATCTGCATTTGGACATGGAGCTGTTATCTGCATCCATTTGAATGTGACCATCCAGCCAATTCCTTTTCCTTCAGATATTCTATCAATCAAACCTATATCTCCAAATTAGAGGCAAGAATGTTGTGGGGGCTGTGACAAAGGCCTTACAGAAGTAGAGATAGATGACATCAGTAGTTCTTCTCTTGTCCACTGATGCAGTCACTGCTTTTTAGAAGGCCACTACATTAATTATGCATGATTTTCCCTTGGTAAAGCCATGCTGGCTGTCTCTGCTTAACTCTCTGTCATCCATATGCTTCACATAGCCTGCAGGAGGATCTATTTCATTATTTTGCCAAGCACAGAGGTGAGGGTGACTGGTCAGGAGCCCTCAAGGTCCTCCTCTTTACCCTTTCATAGGGTAAACATTTGAAGCCTAAATGGTAAAGAAGCTCCTTGTGTTGTCAGCAAAGGTAGAGGGTACCTCCTAGTGCTTTGTACTAGGAGTTTTCAGGTATATGCTGACAAGGTCTTGAGGTAAAAGTCCCTAAGTAGTGTCTTCTCTTGCCTCTTGGTCAGTTTTGCACTTGGTTTCCAGTCTTGCTACTATCTGGAGGCCCACTGCATACTTCCAGGGTGGTTATGTCTTCATCACAGCACAACTTAAATCAGAAGGCACCTCTGAAGGCCATCTTGTCCACCACCCTCAGCTCAGAGCAGTTGCAGTTAAACTCAATTGCTCAAAGACCTGTTGTCTAAATGAATGTTGCAATAAAGAACATTGCAACCAAGTTACTTTGGAGAAGTTTTGTTAGGGCAGCAACCATACTGCTCTCACTTTGTCAGCAAGAAATAACTGTGATTCAACCTCAGAGGTTCACAGACCATTGGGAGGATATATTTGGTATGATAAAATAAGCAGATGGTCTTGGTTCATAGTCCAGGACTATCAGCTCCAGGGCCCAAGCAGCATGTCATTCTACATTCTCCACAGTTTTACTGTGGTTTGTGACCACACAGATATGGAGGTCATAGAAAGCAAAGGTTGAAATGAAGATAATTGAGAGTTAGCACAGTCTGGATGCAAGTCAGGTCATTAGGCAGAACCATTAATGGCACTGATGACTGCTAACTGTTTGGGTAGAGGGAAGTAATCCAGTTTTGATCCTGGATAGTGGTGCAGTGCTGTTGACTATAAGATATTGCACCCTTCCTCAGAGATAGCAAGCTTAAAAGACTCAAGGATTTTATTGAGGGATGTAGCATAGCAGTGGGGATGACTGGTTGCTACCTATGAAAGAACAGAAGTGAATTGATACTCTTCCGTTCCTGTTAAACTGGTGTGTAGGTTTCAAGTGACCTAGCAGAGCAACACGGACCCAATTGCCAACTGCTCTGCTAATTACTCCAATCTTTGCATCCGTTTTCCTTCTTGCCTGTACCACTGCCTGTTGTATGACCCAGCTGTTCAACAGCAGCACTCGTTACTATGGAACATTGGTCAAAGTGTAAACCTAAATGAGTCCATGGTGATAATGACAGAAACACACTGTTAGGAATTTGCCCATTTCCTCAATCAGTCAGTGTTCTTTGAATGTGGATAATTCTGCATTCATGAAGGTCGGACAAAGCAACATCTACAAATACCACTCTGCAGCATGTTCAGTTTGTTTTGTAATGGTACTGATGTGTGATATACAGCCTTTTGCCCCTTCCTGTTTGTCACCAGTGCTGTAAACTTCATGAAGCCATCATAATTTAAGGAATGTTACTGTACCCATATGGCAGGGAGACAGGCTTTTGCACGCACACCAGCAATTAATTTCAGTAGTAGTTTTCTTCTAGATCTGAAGTAAAAGCTGAGTTCTTTGTTATTTTCATTATACTCAGGACAATTTAAAAGTGTTCTCATGTTTGGCATTAGATTTTAAGTATCACAGAAACTGCCTGTCACAAAGGTAAAGTTTCATCTGTGCATGAGACGAGTCTTGATGGTTGGACAAAACTCATGTAGTTACCATATAGTTCTGCAGATGCTCATATAACAGATAAAACTTCCCCTCTCACCTCCCCATGCCCTAGATACAGACATGATGTTGAAAAATGCTCTGAAGTCAGCAGATGCTTCCAATTGGAAACATGTTATAAGGATTTCTTTAGAAAGCTGAAGGTAATTTTTTTTTTTTCATAAAATGAAGTCTCTTGAGGTGATTAAATTGCAAGAGAAATTGCTTCCTAATTGTCTCCTTTTCTGATTATTGGCCCTGAGTAGTTCTAGGACATCAATACATACGTACATTCATACATGTATACATACATACATACATAAGAGAAACTATAAATAAGCCTACAGGCCTCTTTATTCACATTTTGCATTTTCTCTTTCTCAAGAAGAGCATGGAGCACAATATATGATGAAGAACTACTTTTGCAGATCTGCCCCTTGCAGGTTTTCATCAGATAATCAGATCATCTTTTCTTTAGTGCCAAGGGAATGCTTTGGCACCTCAGGTCTATCAGGCAGCACTAAACTTCTTTACTGATGTGAATGAAATCTCCCCAGTTTTTGTGTTTTACTCACACTTTAGTTCAACAACATAACAACGACATTGTGCAAACCTCTCATATCAGTGAATAGAAGTTAAAGATGGAATTTTGGCAAAACCTTTGGGAGAAAAAATTGTTATCCCCTTTTTACATTTGAGATACTAGTGCACAGAAGAGGTGTGGCTTATCTAAGATTATACCAGAATTGTCAGATTCTGGAACCAAGTTAGCTGCTCCACATTCTAGTCCCCTGCCTTGAACTCAGGCCATCCTTTACTGTTGTTTATAAAAGAGTCAAACAGTGTTTATTTGACCCAGACTTTTAATGGCCCTTGCATGAGTTCGTAAGTATGGAAAGAGAAGCAAGAGGCTTTTCCCTTGGAGCAGCTATGGAAGACTATTCACGTAACTCCTGCTGTGCTGTTGCTTTGAAGGATGTATGTAGGCAGCGCTTGCTTTTGCTTCTTCAGGGAGCAAGCATCTGAAAACAGAAAAGAAGGGATTCAAGCAGTGCTCTTTACCCCTCTGGCCTGTGATTTCAGTTTTGTGTAGGGGGAAATGATACTGTAGCTGCCTAAGGACTGATGCAACTTGTACAGCGCCCAAGTAGAAAACAGTACAAAGAAGGATTGTGTCTACCTGTTTGACTTGCTTTCTTCTCTACTGCTATCTGGTTAAAGCCTATATTCTAATCCTTTATTAAATACAGTGTAAATTCATGTTCCATTTTGTTTTCTGGGAAAACAGTGTTTGTAAAGAGGTGTTAGGAAGAAAAACAATGAAAAAGTGGAAGTACCTTACTCCACTCCAACTGTAATGGAAGAAAAGAGAAATACATTACTTTACAATGATCCAAGACGGATTTGTAACACAGGTCATTGCTTCTTTGCAGTGTCTGATTTTACAATTTTATCATCAGTAGTTTGTGTAAATGTGTGTTACTAAGGTTAGAAAGTGGAGAAAGCTGAGCAACAAAAGTAAGCTTAAATAAAGTGACGACAAACAAAATGTTGATGCCTTTTCCTCTGTCTAGACCCCTGTGTTGAAAGCAGTGTTTTCATAAAACTCAGACAGAATTCATTTCCATACTGAGTGCTTAATAGTTCCTGTCAGAACAAAACAGCTGGGAAACATATGGTATCCATTTCCCTGTATCACTTGGAAAAAATTTCACATGTAAATAAAACCAACATAAAAGTGTAGGCCTTTGAACCTAGTCTTATACAATACATAAATAAGTCAGTACAGTGCGTTCTTTGTATTGGCCCACTAAGTTACATGCCTTTTGATTATTATTTTTTTTTATTTCTTCTTCAGAAATGTATTCTTAAGCACTTCCAAAAGTATTAAGGTAATTTTCAGACATCCGTAACTACTAAGCTATACTAATCTTTCACTTCAGACATTAATGTTGCACTGAAAGTGTATATATCTGTTTCCTTAGGAAGGTGTTCATGGCAAATTGTGTGTTTTGACCACAAATTAGATCCCACTGATATGCAGTTAGCACATATAATAAATCTGCTTTGTTTAAACAGTGTTCGTGACTTTCAGAATGCATTAACTCTTTGTGTACATTGAAACAGGCACAGAAACTGCCTGAAGGCTTTAGTGGTTTTAGTGCTGTCCTCAAGTGAAAATAACAAAATAAGGAAAACTCTCTGCCAGAGTTCCACTGGTTATGGAGATCATAAATATCACCAGATGGGACTGTGTGAAAGAGTGCAAGTTCAGTAGGATTGAGCTGAAGTTCAGTAGGATTAAGAGTTCAGGTGCCTTGAGCTCCCTTTCTTCTCTGCAAGTCAGATTCTCTAGTCAAATTCCATATTCTGCAGTGCATTCAAATAATGATCTGGAAGGTCCAGAGCTATATATATGTATATGGGTGTGTGTGTGTGTATAAATGTATACATATACAGGATATATATATAAAAGAGATGAAAAGTTTGACAGAGAAGCCCAACATACTGCCTAGAAGTGGAAAAGGACACATCATACCTGAATAAGTATGCTTAAGTTTCAGATCAGAGAGTCACAAAATGGTTATGGTTGGCAAGCACCACTTCAGATCATCTAGTCCAAGGATCCTGCTTAAGCAGTGTCATGTAGACCAGGTTATGCTCAGAACTGTGTCCAGTTGGATTTGAGTATTTTCAGATGGAGACTCCACAATGTCTGTGGGCAGCCTGTGGCAATGTTTGACCAGCCTCACAGTAAAAAAGTGTTCTCTCCTGTTCAGTTGGAGTGTGCACCATGGAGAAGAGCCTCACTTCCTCTTAATTGATTCCCATCATTTAATGAGATTCCTCCTGACCCTTCTCTTCTCAAGACTGAATAGTCTCAGCTCTCAGTCACTGTTCATATGAATTTCCAGTTCTTGTATGCAAAATACATCTCACAGAGATAACAGGCCTTACAAATTAAATTGTTGTTACTGTTGTTAAAAAAAAAAAAATCCACTAAAATATGTTGACTAACCTTTTTGTTGACCTGTGATGCATCTCCATGCAATAAAAAAAAAAGCAGAGTGCAAACTAGCATTGTTGGACTGGAGCACTGTAAATGCCACTAAGCTCTTACTGGTGTCCATTACTTTTGTAAAACTACTTTATTAAGTGATTGCAATGCATGTACTGTTTGAAGAAAGTTTCTTTTCTGGAGTGTCAAATTCTTCAGCTGTTCTGATAGAGATGTAATTAAATCTGCTTAGATTGTTTCCAGTGTTTGGCCAGGTATGTCTTTAAAGCATGGTATATCATGTCACACGTCTGGTAGTAATCACTTGTAAGTCACATTCCTCTGTTTCTCTAGTTTCCAGCAGCAGCTGGAACTGTGGAGTTTCAACTCTTATCGGAAATGCACAGAAACCAACAGGAATTGCAGATGTGTGCAATAAATTCAGACCAGTGAAGAGAGTTTCCCCATTAAAGCACCAGCCAGAAAGCTCTGAGAACAATGAAAGTGATGACCAGAAGAACCAGAAAGGAGAATACCAGAAAGGCAGTGATTCTCAATCTGCAGCTCCAAATGATGACCAGAGCCCAGGAGGAGAGAGCCTTAAAAGCAAAAACACTGAGCCTTCCATTCTGCTTGGGGAGCTGGAACACTATGACCTGGATATGGATGAAATTTTGGATGTGCCTTATATTAAATCAAGCCAGCAACTTGTTCCTTTTACAAAGGTAGCTTCTGAGAAAAAACTCTTGGGTGTATGTTCAACAGTGAATGGTCTTACTAGCAAGACTTGCTCTTCAGGGAACACAGAGAGCTCGCCTGCCAGCGGGACACAATTCTGTGTGCTGTCTCCTGTGAGGGGCTCTCAGCTGAGAAAAACACAGCCCATTGTCCTTGATCAGCACAAGCATTTAACAGATGAATTAGAGCTTTCCCAGCCTTTAGTAAAGTGTAGTTCAGTCCATGAATCTGAAGCCCAAGGTAAGGGCTACCTCAGCAGGACATTTGCTGATCCTCATGCTCACAAAACTGAGAAGACTATGCCAAACTGCCACCTGAGGACTTTCCATCTGCAGACAGCAGTGGCAGAAAGCAAGCAGCTAGAGGAACTGAGTATGAACTGGAGCAGTGCAGGGGGCCCAGAGGAGAGGAGCGAAGAGTTGACAAAAATTAAGAGCATCTTAAACATTGTAAAAGAAGGCCAAATTTCTTTACTGGTAAGTATTATCTTTTCATAAAATACATAGAATAAAGGCAATCTGTGATGTGGTTTATTAAGCTAGCAAAGCTGATGAAGTGCATGTTTTGAA
Organism: Hemiprocne comata; assembly: GCA_020745705.1. Lineage (NCBI taxonomy): Eukaryota > Metazoa > Chordata > Aves > Apodiformes > Apodidae > Hemiprocne > Hemiprocne comata. Next base: position 63,900,693 of record CM036616.1, on the reverse strand, counting down.
CCAATGCCCTTTCTGTCTTGTACACTCCTTAGAAATTGAGCTTATGAGCTTCCAAATGGAAAGTTTTAATCTTTAAATCAAATGTGTAGCAAAACCAAGATACTAGTTTTATGTGATCATGGCCAAGATTCCTAATTTATGCAGTAAACTGAAATAATATAAAAAGCAGGCATTTTAACTATTGAGATCACTTAAATACCGAGTTTAAATCTTTATTGAGTTCTGCTTTTCACAACATTTGTGGGTCACTTTGTTCGGTTATTGCTGGTTTAACTCAGTTGTTATTTAGCGGCTGATGATGGGAACAGAGGGGCTTCTGTTATATTCTGATTATTATTCAGGAGTGTTTATACTGTCTTGTTGCAGCAGCATTCTCAGGCAGGAGCTTTCTCTAAAGCCTTATTGGCCTCTGACCCATATGAAGTTTTTTAGTAAATTCTAGCACTGTGATCAGGCACTGTCAATGGTGGTTTCCAAAGTAACTAGATGCAAGTTAAAACAATGATGCAGGACATGTGATCTCTGCTCAGAACGGCTGGTGAAGATGCAGTGTAAGTATAAGAACTGTTTCTGTTAGATTTTTTGTTTAGTTTCTCTGTTTACCATTCTAGCTCAACGACAAAGGCATGCTATTGACATAGCAGCAAGAACAAAAGCAGATATTCAAAGACTGTACAGAAGAGAATGTTAGATCGCTCAGTAACAAATAAAAGCAAATTAAGTTCACCCTGAAACAGCAATCTGGGGAGAAAAAGGTCAGATTGAAAGAAAATGCATATTTTTTTCAAATAGGTCAAAACCTCCGAATTAAGTAGACTCATGGAATAGTACTCTGGCAAGTCTGCACAACTCTAGGGACTTACGATTGCTACTCCTGAGTTCTGCCTTCCTTCTTCCATTTTCTTCTGGAGTTTCTCAATACAATTATTTTGACTCAAAATCAGATTTGGGAAGAAATATTGCATTGGTTCATTGTTGTGTAGTACTTTGGATAAATAATCCAACACTTCTTTTTTCATGGAAACAAATTATGAAATAAAAGTCTTCTGTCATGTATTTAATCTTCATTTTAGACTGCATTTAACAGAAGGTGCCACTTTTTATTATGAGGAATTTTTTTAGGAGTCATGGATGTTTTCTGTTCAATTACTCATCAATATAATGCCAAAAAAAAAAAAAAAAAAGAAAAAGAAAAAAAGAAAAAAGAAACTAAACAAAATAGACAGAAATTATGAAAATATTGTTATTTTGGCAGCTTCTTAATTGATCAAACTAGTACAAAGACTTAAAGCTACTCCAGATCTTGTGATGTTTATGACAATTACATGAGAAGGAGAGAAACAGAGTGAATCAAGCCAGTCAGCATCCCACCTCTGTCCTTTTGCTAATAATAGCCAGGTTCTGTATAGTGAAGTGAAAAGCTCCTGGTTTTGAGTTATAAAAGAGCATGCCCATGGGGAAAATCTTTGGTTTTGGCTTGTGTCTTAGGCTGTGAGGCTTAATGTTCTGTGTATATTTTTATCCTAAGCTGTAACAAACATAATGTGTTTTTTTTAACAGCCACATTTAGCAGCAGATAATCTGGATAAGATCCATGATGAATGTGACAACAATCTGTTGCACATAGCAGCATCAAAGGGACATGCAGAATGCCTGCAGCATCTCACTTCTTTGATGGGTGAAGACTGTTTGAATGAAAGAAACATTGAGCAGCTAACTCCAGCTGGATTAGCAATAAAGGTAATTTAGTCTCTGCCTCTACCATAATGTGACATAAAGGTCATTTATTTTCTTTCTGTGATGGCAGCAAGTAATATGTCCAGAAGAATGTTTTTTTTCAAGTGTTTTGTTACATGGGAGCGAAAAGAACTGTTGGCTGGTACCACATAAGCAAATAAAAATTGATCACCATGCAGGATACAATAATAGCTGTATAACACTGACATTTTCTATGTTGTTGTCAGTATATATACATTCATTTTTAAATCAGTTAACTGACTCTGAAAAAACTTTCATTTAACTCGGATGCAATTGTTTCTTTAGAGAACATAACAGTGTCTTGGTTTTTTTACCAATACAGGTATAGTCTTGTAAGACAAGTGTGAGAACATGTTTACAAAGCATAAAAAACCTCTTATCCACATCTGGAGGTGAAACTTCTTGGATGTCTAGAACAATCTCATCAAAGTTAAACTGCACATGTTACAGAGCCTGTCAGATACTGCAAAAATTACTGTTGAGGCTTCTAGGAAAACTTGTTATATAGAAAAATGTGAAAATTATTTGTGTTGCTGCACTAAAATAAAACATAGTGCTGTACAGGAAGGCTGATAATTTAACCATACTGATTCTGTTTCTTAAGTGAGACTGAATGGTTGAATTAAGTGAATGGTTGAATTAAGTTGAATAGTTGAATTAAGTGAGACTGAATGGTTGAATACCATTACTTTTAGCTATGAAGCACTTTAAGAAGAAACAAGGAAAGGGGTGAAATATAGTACAAGAATTTCTGTTTCTTCAAGGTTTTATTGTTACTTGCTTCTTGGGAAAACTTTAGAAAGTGACAGAGGACTAGTTGATCCCAGCCTGCAAGCTTTCATCTTTGAGACAATTACCTAGGGCCCTGGTGCAGGTTTCAGGGTTGGGTTTTTTTTATTATTTTTCTGGGACAGGCCATATGAATATAAAATTAAACTGGTATCTAGTTGTACTAATGAAATGCCGTTTTAAAAGTAAGGTATTCAGCTTCAGTACCTTTGCCCACGTCCAAACTGACTATTTATAGTCTGCCAATTTAAACTCTTACAATCTCAGTTGGCAATAGTTTTCTTTCTTGTTTTTTCAACTTAGGTATATAATGTGTTTATAAGCCTATAAAGCCTTTTGTTTTTACTCCAGATAGGTTGCCCTTTTTAATACTTGGTTCCTTTGGTTTCTATAATACTTTAGAGTGCTTTGACATTATCACAGAAAGGGTGTAAATGTAATGGAGTCCTTCATGGAAGTTGGGGCGCTCAGGCCCAACTGCTTCTAATGATCCACATGACTGGACTTGTCCTAGATCATTGAAAAGTTTTCTAAGAGCCTTAAAGTAATCTGGCATAACTAAACTTTGTAGCTCTTGATCTTTACTCCCAAAGTGGTTTTGCACACTGGTAGAATGGACTTTATTCTTCTTGCTCTTACTTATAGCACTGTAACTTCCATAATGTTACATGGTGTGGGATGTGCACCTATGTTCCGCAAGAATAATGACTATCAGAACAGAAGAAAACTTGTATGCAGAAATATAGATTTCTGTAAAAGAGAATTTCAATTTAGTGATGATACATAGCGATGCCAAGGAAGTATGTTGCAGCCAGTCTCACTGTCATATTGATAACTTATTGTAACTAACTGTGGAGAAATCCTTTCCACATTAGCAAAATCTACTTATTTAGCAGGTATTTAATTGTATTGAATCTCTACCTTAATTTTAAAAATACAAAAAGATTTTACTCAGTTGTGATACAAAGGGAAACAAAAAATGATTGGTTAGTCATGCTTACTCATGTTTGAAACCAAATATGGTGAGGAGGATTTTTCTAGTGTAATAAAAAGAATGCAAGTAGTTTCATTGTTTTACTTCATTACTGAAATTGATAGAAGTAGAAGTAAGTAAAGTAAAATGGTGTGCGTTTTGGTGTTTCTATACATACATTACATATGGAAGGAATAATACAAAAAGCAAATGACTTTTATTACCTTTTTTCTTTGTCCTGTATAATTTTAAATGGGTTGATATTTATTACATTCTTCTCCTTGATTTTATACAAATACAACTGAAACTTGAAATTCATATTTCTTTCATTCTTATGATATTTTTTTCCATTTTATGCACACAAACAGCCTTTTATGTTATGTACGCTGAACTCCGTGCGATTTTGATGGAGCAATTGAAGTACATGTTTCAGCTATAAAGAATGTGATAGCCTTTATGAACATCAGAGTTGAAAAATGGAGTTAGAGCAGGCTGGAATGTAGGTCATGTCAAACCGCATTTACCAAGAGATCATTGCAGAAAAAGGGCTGCAGCAAGAGTAGCTACTAAAAACTCTTGCCTTTACGCTGGGCCATAAGCATGCCCTGAATAAAAAGTTAATCTGTTACCACAGTGTCTACATCCCACTTCACAGTAACTTGCAAACTGCTGGGAGTGTGCATTGCAGCTTGGGAATCTTGAAACTAGGCTTTAAAAGTTAAGTTGTTCAGGTCAGGAACCACCTCCTTGTTTGTGTTTGAACAGTATCCATTACAGATAGGTCCTAGTCCATGAGGATTATGTGTTCAGATACTACATACGTATGTTGTTTCCTAATTTAGGAAGCATGCATTTAATTAGCCATCAGTGAAGCCTTGAGTCTGCAGGTCAACTGTTCACCCTGCTTCAGCAAATCAGCTCATTCAGTCATTGAATGTACAGCCTTGTACAGCCTTACTGTACAAGTGATGGAAACAGAACTATGGTTTTGCTATGAATAATCTGAGAGCAGGAGCCAGATTGTGTATGTAATACTATACAACTGCCACTTTCATATTGCTTATTTCACTATAATCAATAGCTAAACTATAATTTACCAAGGACAGCAAGACAAACTAGTGCATTACATGAGAGCAAATAAAAGAACACATTTTAAAAAAACGTGTAATATCATAACATTTTAATAATTCTGATAAGGTTTCCCCTGTTTGTACATGTGTTTAGAAGTGAAAGAGATGAAATTTATTGTCTTTTTTTTTTTACTTGTTTAGAATGGTCAGCTGGAGTGCGTTCGGTGGATGGTGAGCGAAACAGAAGCTATTGCAGAATTAAGTTGCTCAAAAGACCACCCAAGCCTGATTCATTATGCAGCTTGCTATGGCCAGGTATGGCTTTCCTTTACTTTTTCAAATATATTTTTTAGATGGTCATACAAGAATTTCAATTTAAAGCATCTTTTTAATATTTTAGCCTTTAATTACAGGTGTTCTTAATTAGTTCAAATATAGCAAAATCTTTTGCCACTTAATTTTAATTTTTTTCTGTATTTTATCTCTTAATGCTTTGCTTTGTGTGTTTAGTTTTGTTTGTTGTTGTTTGGTTTTTGGGTGGTTTTTTTTGTTGGTTGGGTTTTTTTAGCTTTAAATAACAGCTAGGAAAGCTGGCTTATTTGGTCAAAATAACAACCCCAAGAATGTTAGGGGTTGTCATGATCCCTAGGGGGCTCCTAGGACACATCAGAAAATCATCAAACATTTTGGGATAGTTCATTTGCTCTTTCCAGGAGAGACTGATCTCAAAATATTTTGGCAAATTGTGACTATTCAGAATTGGCAGTGAAGTGCAGTGAAATTTGATAGTCATCTTTCTAGCTCTAGCCAGTTTTATGGAGAATTAGGTATAGAAATATGTTGTAAACCAATCCTGTTTCACACCTAACTTATCTATAAATCTGTTGATGAGAAACCACAGAAATACAGCAATTTGGTGCTTTGCTAATGTCTGGGGAAACATATACCATTGAATTGCACCACTTTCTCTTCCCACAGTCTGTTTTTCCTAAGTAGACCTTGCGATAACCCCTCTTCAAAGAATCCTGTCCAGAACCTATTGCACAAATAACAGTGATTGGTTATTCTTCTCTAATCTGTTTGGCACATGAGCCACTTTATCACCCAATTTCTTCAACAGACATTAAGGATAAATGCAGAAAACCCTCTGTTTTTTGTGCTAATGCTTTTTTTATTACTTGTTAAGAGAGAACAAGCAAAATATAACCACTAAAAATATTACCTTTTTCTTTCCTGTACAAGTGGTGTTGTCTTATTCAATGCCATACAACTATTCTGGTGAGTGTCTGCTGTTAACTGATTCTGTCCAAGCATGAGTTTACTGGAGGGGGAGGGAAAGAGAGGGGGCAGGCTTGGAAGGTTATGGAGTTGGAAGTCTACCCATCCTCCTGCTGTTTCTGTTGGCACACAGATACCCTTGTTTTCATGCTATGCAAAGACATCCATTGCCTTTTCTCCACTCACCTACTACACAGATATTACTGGTGCAAGTTAGGACCCTGCTTGGTATACCAATCGATTATGTCCTGCATTCATGGCAAGTCTGGCCTTTCAGCCTAGCACTGAATATAGAGAGGCTGAGAGCCATATCAGAACTGGATTCAAAAAAGGTGTATTTGCTACTGAGGAGAAAAAGCTTGGAAGAGAAAGCTTCATGTGGATTTACATTCATATCTTCAATTGTTTAGCCTAATTTTGTCCTCATCTCTAAAGACAGTTGTACAAACTAAATCCACTGAAGCTTTGGGTTTATTCGGTGAGCTGTGGTGTCTAACGCTAGCAAAAGATCTGGCACTTTTTATCAAGATTCTTTTCAAAGCAGGACCAAAACTCTACCAGTTAAGAAATACCAGCTACAGTTGGCCACCCATTAAATTTTAAAAGGTGATATATAAATTGCTGCCAAGTTTTCTTCGTTGACTGAATGCCAAAGAAAGTTCATATCAATTGTAATTTATTATTATTTTTTTTTTTTTTAATAATCCATGAATATGTTGCAAGGATGAGGGGATGTTGAGGCTGAAGAAATGCAAGGCTACCTTACTCAACTGGATTAAGCAGAAGAAAGCCTTGAGAAATTCAAATGTGTAGTTGGCACTATCCTCGAAGCTTTAATTTATTTTACCATTACTTACACAAGAGATAATCCATGTAAACACTGGTCTTGGCAGAATTACAGGAGTAATATTTTTACAAGGAAGACCTTTTATTGAATCATTTTCTAAAAGAGTCAGTCCATCCACTGTTCTCTGAGGCATTAGACATGTGCACCATATGTTTCTTCAAGAAATATAAGTTAGAATGGGCAGCAAAAGAGAGTTTGTAGCAAAGGTACTATCTTAAATAGCATCAAACAACAGTCATGACCTGACTCCAAAGACATCCCAACAATATTATATTTCTCCAATGAAAGAGGGGCCGTATAAATTCATCTGCTGGAAGAGGAGAAGAATTTAAAGTCAGCCTGTAGCCTGGCCAGCATACCTCCTAACAAGGGCTTCTTTAAGCATGGGATTATGCAAGGAGCAGCCATGGTTGTCGGCAGGCCTCTCTAGGCAAAAGTCACAGGTACATGCAGATTGTGTACCAGCTGAGTCTGGCACAGTCACCATGGGACAGGAAGGAGATGGTGGTTCAGTCCTAGATGTAAGGCCTGACTAAGAGCTTCATAGGACTGTAATTGCTTTCCAACACAGATGCTGTGGTAGCATGGAATACACAGGTAAGAGGCAGAACATGTGGAATGCCCAACTTTTGTTGCCTTTGAGCTCCAGGGAGTTTAGGAGGACTTCAGGGACACAGAGTTACTCTCACTCCTACTTCTCTGCTGTGAAGGGATACTGTGAAGATCAGCTTATTTAATTAATATGGAGTGATGGGGCTAGAAGTAACTGTAAAGTCAGTACCATTCACTATGCAAATCCTTCAATTTTTAGTGATTTAATTGTTTAAATGGTCTTTGTTAGTTGTTCTTCCCACTTCAAAAGCCAGCTGGTGGAGCCAAAGTCTGCAGCCTGTCCCAAAATAGAAATTACTTACTGTGACATAATTTTCCCAGAATCCTTTTTTAGGGAGATTTGAATTATTCTAGGTCTAGACTATTCCAGAGGGATGTTAACCACTGCTACAATATTAGACCATTATGGGTCTTAAAATTACCAGCTATACTGAATAATTTGTCTTTATTTATCAGTTCCTGATACATAATCAATATGTAATTATTTTCCATTATCTTAATCTCATTTATTTTCTTTTCCTTCATTTTGTTTGAATACATTGAGTTGGTGACTATAAACCTATTCCTAAAAACACATTTCTGCCAAATATATAATGTGAGTGTTACTAAAGTGATAAATTATGTATTTTGGTATATGCTGTTCTCGTTTTTGTTAGCTGTAAGTGAAGCAAATAGTAGTTTTCTTTTGTCAAGGATACGTTTGTTAAAACGCATAGTCATTTGAGACAAACATGAACTGTTCGAGTAGGTCTCTGACTTTGTGCCTATGATCAGCTGATGCACAGACAGTCCTAAGTACAGATGATTGCATTTAGCCATCCAGGCACTTGATTTCCATGTTGATATGATAAATTACTAGAAAGTATCCTTCACTCCATGCTTAGCATTCTGGTCCCTATTATGTTCCAAATAAATACATAATTTCAAAGCTATAGTTGTCTTCCAATTCTGCAAAAGTTTTGGTAAAATATTTTTCTTTTAATTATTGAAACATAAGAGCAATTCATAGGAGTATGGTAATCCTTCTTCACTGCTGGCCAGCACCACAAGCATCTTAAGAAATTGCTAAAAAGTATTTTTAAAGGGATATGTGATCTGGAGTAATCCCTCCATGCTGCCTGTCAGCCAAGAAGTAAAAATACCTTTCTTATACAAAAAAAACCCACCCTGTTAAATGAAAATATGAAAAAGATAAGTTCCAGACAGTCAGATCAATGCCTGGCTCCAAACCTGTTGCTACCAGCAGGACTTTTGGGTTTTTGACCAGAACTTGATTTACAGGACACCAGGCCTGCTCTCAACAGATGGGAAACTCTATCTCCCAGGGGGAAGAGGGTACTAGGGCAAGAGTTAGCAGAACTCATGGGCAGGGCTTTAAACTAGACTCGAAGTGGGAGGGGGATAAAACTAGGCCCACCAGAGATGAGCCTAGGGGTAAAGGGCCAAGGATTGGGGTGAAATTGGTATCCCAGCTCAAGTGCATCTACACTAATGCACGCAGTGGTTATAGACCACCCAACCAGGACGAGGAGGCAGATGAAGTATTCTACAAGTGGCTGGCTGAAGTCTTGCAATCACCAGCCCTTGTTCTGGTTTGGAACTTCAACCTACCTCATGTCTGCTAGAAACAGAACACAGCAGAGAGCAGGCAGGCTAGGAAGTTCCTTGTATGTGTGGAGGATAACATCTGGTAAGTGAGCCTACCAGGGGAGGTGACTCGCTGGACCTCCTGTCCATAAACAAAGAAGGACTGACTAGTGGGAGATGTGGTGGTCAGAGGCCATCTTGGGCTTAGCAATGACAACACGGTTAAGTTTTCAATTCTCAGTGATGTAAGGAGGGGTGTTAGCAAAACCTCCACCTTGGACTTATGAAGGGCGGACTTTGCCCTGTTCAGGACACTGGTTAAGAGTCCCTTAAGGGACAGTCCTGAAGGGCAAAGGGGTCCAGGAAGGCTGGATGCTCTTCAAGAAGGAAATCTTAAAGGTCCAGGAGCAGCTGTCCCCACGTGTCGCAAGATTAAAGGGTGGGGACGATGGCCAGCCTGGCTGAACAGGGAGCTTTTGATGGGACTTAGGAAAAAAAGGAGGGTTTAACACCTTTGGAAGAAGGGACAGGCAACTAAAGAGGAGTAGAGAGATCTCGTTAGGTCATATAGAGACAAAATTAGGAAGGCAAAAGCCTGGCTGAAGCTCAGCTTGGCCACTGACATAAGGGACAACAAAAAAATTTTTTATAAATACATCAACAGTAAAAAGAGAACCAGGGAGAATCTCCATCCCTTACTGGATGCAGGGGGAAACACTGCAACCAAGGGTGAGGAAAAGGCTGAGATACTTAATGCCTTCTTTGCCTCCATCTTTAACCGTCAGACCCGCTTCCCCCAGGGTATTCAGCCCCCTGAGCTGGAAGATAAGGACAGAGAACAGAAAAACCCCCCCATAATCCAGGAGGAAGTAGTTAATGATCTGCTTCGGCACTTGGACATGCACAAGTCTATGGGGCCTGATGGGATCCAACCTGAACACTGAAGGTGCTGGTGGGGGAGCTTGCTAAGCCTCTCTCCATCATTTATCAACAATTCTGGTCAACAGGGGAGGTGCCGGGTGACTGGAGGCTGGCTAATGTGACACCCGTCTACAAGAAGGACCAGAAGGAGGATCCAGGGAACTACAGGCCTGTCACCCTGACCTTGGTACCAGGAAAGATCATGGAGAGGCTCATCTTGAGTGAGCTGTCACAGAAGGTCCAGGGCAGTCAGGGAATCAGCACCAGCCATCATGGGTTTATGAAAGGGAGGTCTTGCTTGACCAACCTGATCTCTTTCTATGACCACATGACCGGCCTATTGGATGAGGGGAAGGCTGTGGCCATTGTCTGCCTGGACTTTGGTAAGGTCTTTGACACCGTCTCCCACAGCATTCCCCTGGAGAAGCTGGCAAATCATGGCATAGACAAGTGTACTCTTCACTGGGTAAAAATCTGTCTGGATGGCTGGGCTGAGAGAGTTGTGGTAAATGGGGTCAAATATAGTTGGCAGCTGGTCACCAGTGGTGTCCCTCAGGGCTCAGTTTTGGGGCCAGTCTTGTTCAATATCTTTATCAATCATCTGGAGGAGGGGATTGAGTGCACCTTCAGTAAGCTTGCAGACGACATCAAACTGGGTGGGAGTGTTGATCTGCTAGAGAGTAGGAAGGCTCTGCAGAGGGACCTGGACAGTCTGGAAAAGACCAATTGTATGAGATTCAGTAAGACCAAGTGCAGGGTCCTGTACTTCAGTCACAACAATCCCAGGGAACACTACAGGCTTGGGGCAGAGTGGCTGGAGAGCTGCCCAACAGAAATGGACCTGGGGGTGCTGGTGGACAGCCAGCTTGACATGAGCCAGCAGTGTGCCCAGGAGGCCAAAAAGGCCAACAGCATCCTGGCCTGACTCAGGAATTGTGTGGCCAGCAGGAGTAGATCATGCCCCTGTACTTGGCATTGGTGAAGCTGCACCTCAAGTACTGTGTTCAGTTCTGGGCCCCTCACTACAGGAAGGACATTGAGGTGCTGGAGCATGGCCAGAGAAGAGCTAGCAAATTGGTGAAGGGTATAGAGTAAAAAGTCATATGAGGAGCGGCTGAGGAAACTGGAGATGCTTGATTTGGAGGAGGCTGAGAGGAGGCCTCATTGCCCTCTACAACTACCTGAAAGGAGGTTGTAGGGACGTAGGTGCTGTCCTCTTCTCCCAGGTAAATAACCACAGGACCAGAGGAAATGGCCTGAAGTTGCAGGAGGTGAGGTTTAGATTGGATATTAGGAAGAATTTCTGTACTGAGAAGAGTGTTCAGACACTGGAACAGGCTCTCCAGGGAGGTGGTTGAGTCACCATCCTAGGAGGTATTCAAGAAAAGTGTACATGTGGCCGAGATTGTAGGGGTGATGTTATTGTGAGGGTGTTATTTGGTGAAGTGTGTGGTGTTTGTGCTTGTTTTGTTGGGGGGGGGAGTTGAGTGGTGTGTGGTGTGGTGTTTGTTGCGGGGTTTTTTTGTCTTTTTTGTTGTTGCTGTTTGGTGTGGGTTTTTTCCAACCATGACTATTCTGTAATTCTGTGATTCTGTGACTACGCTTCTGAACTAGTAATCAGAGATCCATATGCCTGAATGGGCAGAATCATTTGGAGGAGGCCTTGAGTATTCATCTCCATTTCCTTGACATTAGAATTTCTGTGGTACTTTTATATATATATATTAAAAAAGCTGTTTATACCCAATTTTCTAGCTAGAATTTCCTTTTCTTTCTCTTTCTTACCTGATTACTGTTCAGAGTCCTAAACATGCTTTCAATATGTTTTACCTAGGTGCACTTCACTCTTACAGACCCACATGTCTAACTGTGGGTTATTATGTACTTATGTATCACTGAAGCCGCTGGAGGGCTGCCTGTTGAGTCTGTGTATTGGTGTTTACCAACACTAGAATCTATAAAGCCTTTTTGAACCAGAGCTTCTAGCCAGTTCAACCCAATAGGTACTAACGGAAGATAAAAAAATGTATGTTTTAGTAAGTTTTAGTTTAAGCTGGAAAGTAATTTATTCTTTTCAGTTACTAAGATGGAAAAACAGCTGTAGTCAGGTATCCTTTAATGGACCTCGCTTTTTAAAGTAATCTATAGATTAATTCTAGATTTTCAGTATGTATCAGATTCAGCAGGGCACAATGAAATGTAATCTGGAGAGGCATGGAAGGTTCCTAGAGACATTCTTCCAAATGAACCTTCTGGGGAAAATAAGAAATAAAGTAAGTTTAGTGCACATATACAAACACTCCATTGTGACAAAAGAATACTCACATAAATGTGTATTTCAATGGCAAACACACACAAAAAGTGATGTTAAGAAGAATTAAGCTGGCATCTTAGTTGTGGCTTCCAAACTTTCACTTCCAAGTTTCCCCATCCTTCCCAACATGCAGGCACATACAAGTGGTCCATTAGTCAATAAATACCCTGAGAACTCAGGACAGAGATTTTCCTGGTTTTAGTTGTGTGCTTTCTTCTCTTGCCCAGAGCTGGGGCATGATGACAGACTTGAAGAATCTAACTGCTCAACTCTGTGATCTGCCCATACTCCTGTTTTTTAAGTTTCACCAGTTTTCACGAGCTGAATTTCAGATTGACACATAGGCTGTTCTGCCTCAGGTCTCCCCTCCAACATACAGACATATGTGCTTTTTAATGTACAATTCCTCAGAATGTGTTACAGTACTAATATTTTTTCCTATTATGTCTTTTTATAAAACAAATAAGGTATTTCAGCTAATTTCCTTTAAAAAAAACCAAACCAAACAGATCCATGATACACTAGTCATGCAAAGCTAAGAGAGACTGAATACAAGGAACTACTGGACAATATTAATAACAGATGACAGTACTAGTATTCCTCTAGTATATATAGCTTTCCATTATCTTTTATTTTGTGACATCTATTTCCCCCTCTCCCTAGGAGAAAATCCTTCTGTGGCTTCTTCAGTTCATGCAAGAACAAGGCATTTCACTGGATGAAGTTGACCAGGATGGAAATACTGCTGTTCACATAGCTGCTCAACATGGATATCTAGGATGCATACAGGTAGATTGGTAGCTGTACCAGAAACCTTTTTGCATCAAACTTGAATGACAAAAACCATTAAAATTATTAAATGGGATCTTAGAAGCGGGACTAATTATTGATGCATTGAAATATACTAGAAGGAATGTGTTTAAAAGTCCTTCGGATGTGGTGCCTGGGGACATGGTGGGTCATCAGAAATAGGGTGATAGGGTTAGGATAAGGTTGGACTCGATGATCTTAAAGGTCTTTTCCAACCTGAACAATTCTATGATTCCACAATTCTAAGAACTTTAAACAAGTATGGCTCAGTCTGAATACTGAGAAGTTCTGTTTTTTGGATTCTATTCTCAATTATGTTATTGCTAGCCTAAAGTAACTGTTGTATTGCAAGAAGAAAACATGATTATGTTATTCATACATACGCAGCTAATGTTATAAATAGGCAGCCAGTGTAGATATGAGTACTCTTACTACTGTTCTGAAATTTTCCTTCTGTTTCTTTTTCCAATGAATAGTTGTAGCTTTTCAGCTAAGGGGAAGTCTGACATAAGTTTCTTCTGTGTTAAAGGGATTCCACCTTGAGCTAACCATCCTTTTCAGACTTGTAATCTTTGAATATACCTATACTGAACAATGCAGCATAATGGTGATTTCTAACTACTTCTCAATCAATCAGCTTGGCCACTGAAAGTAATATACTTCTGTTGTATAGAAGTGCTAAAAAGGCAGTTTGTCCTGCTGAGAAGGCTTACACAGCTACAGTTCTTTTGGAAGCCAGAAGACAAGACATGAGATCTGAATAAACTGGGTTGGATACCTCTGTACATTACCAGTGTTCAATGCAGATGTACCAAAAAAGCTGTAGGGTTGAACTGGAGGGCTAGGTAAAACATCTCAGCTTTGCATTGAATTGCAGGTGTACCCTCTGATTGGAGTTCTTAGCATTTCCATTGAAAACTGTTTGGAGAAGAAATAATAACAAAATTATTCCAGGAGATTGCAGAAAGGTATTTGAGAAACAAATTAGTCATTGCAGAAGAAGAGATAAAAGAACTAATAACCACATGGTAGAAAGGCGAGAAATAGAAGTCAAAGTGATCAAGTCAATTAGGGGAGGAAAACAGTTCTAAGAAGCCATAGTAATTCTTAGAGTCTAAGGACTCAGATATATATATCAGTAAACATCTTCATGCTGTTACCACACCTGAACTGATCCACAGCATCTCTTAGGACACTACAAATACAGAAGATTTGTATTAGTTCAACCTTAAGAGGAACTCAGCTAGTTAGTTCTCATTAACTAACATGTCTCTCTTTTCAAGATGTCAGGAGTGGACCCTGTACAAACTCTTTTGAGAATAAAATAAACAAATAATCATATCTGTGCTAAATTTAGTATTTTTATTATTGTATTGTAGACAATTGCTGTGATCAGTTGGACAAAAGCAGTTAGAAGTTACTAGTGAGGAGCACTGTTGTGATAGGGTGTGTGCTTATGGTTGCTAACTCAACAATGCCTCATCAAGATGTACAGTGTATTTGAAGGAGAAATGAGGGTAGATTATTTTGAACAGAGTGGTGACATCTGCAGGCTGTTTTCCTGGATAAAACTAAACCAAAAATGTAATAGCCCTTCTCTCCTCTGAAGAATGAACCTTAATAAATCGCTTGGAATTCTCAAGATTATTTTCTTGCAGCTAAATATACAAATCAGCAAATGTTTTGTTTTGAAGTGAAGCCATGAGAAATAAAAAGTGAAAATACCTAATGAAATCAAAAGTATACAGTGTTAGTAATGCCACTTCATTAAGACCTTGCAGTCTTAAGTTTAATTGATATTTTGTTGTGCTGTGAAACTAAATAAGCCCTCTGCCCAGTGAGCTTATAGCCTAATTTGAAACAATGTCTAGTGAATGATCTGGTAAAAGAAAAACAGAAGAAAAAAAAAAAAAGCAATAAAGGAGGCAGGGAGTTTATAAATAGCAGTACAAAAGATGGAGGGTCACAGGCTGTCAGTGGTTCCCCAGTGCCCTCGTTCACTGTGTTTATGAGCAGGTGGCACTCCTGTCATGTTCCAAAGTATAAAATTGCTTTCTGCAAGGTCATAATGCTCCCTTCTTTATTTTCTTTATTAGCAAATTAAACCAAATTTACTGACATGCAATGCAGTGCAAGACTTTTCACAAGTTTCCTTTCTGTATAAATTTAGCAGACTGGACAGACCACCATCCCTCTTTTTCTGTCAGCAGACATAGAGGTTTCTGTGCCTGCTGTTCTGAGTCAAACAAGGCTTCTCCAGTCCTTGGTGGCTTACCAGCTCTGCTTGGATAAGTCAAAAGAGCTCAGCCACACAATTCCTCTTCTGTATGTGTGTAATATTAATGATGCTGCAGTTTTTGGATGTATCATGATTTTGTTCAGATTTTTTCCCAAAGTGCAATGAGCAGCGTATCTGAACATTGTTGGGAACATTTGGGTCCTATTCTAGGCTCTCCAGTAAAGTGAATAGTGCATAACACTGATATCACAAACAATTCAGAAAGAGTGAAGGTCTGGTCTCAATTCTTGCTTCAGTTATTGAACATCTTGAGGTCAGCCTGACAGAATTTCTTTTGCCCTTACAATGCTGCAGATTGAAGTCCCAGAGGTAATTCAAATGTCATACTTGCAACCTGGACAGTTCTCCAGCAACGAGCTAGGGTTCTCCACTAATACTGTGAGTAGCACAGGGCATGAGCCATTATTTTCTTCAAGACTGAAAGCTGACACATATTTTAGTGTCTCTTTAAGTGTTTCTTCTTTTCTTGGTCTACCATGTGCAAAGTTAGCACAATGTTCAGTAATGTATTGACAGGTGCATCTGAAAAAGTTTATTACTCTGCCTCAGGAGAGAATAAATAGGTGCCTACATGTAACCTCTGTTTTTATTTGGTGATCCTACTCACTGTATGAATGCTATGCTATACAAACAAATGAACAGAAAACAAATTAATTGGGTGGAACTGCAAGGGAAGAGGAAAGAAAAATACAGTCTTTTCATAGTTCTTCTGAACCACAGCTCATTCTTCTGTGTTATCCTTGCATGGGAATTACAGATTTTAGGGGTATGTGTTTTGAGTTCAAGCTGCACGCAGACTTGTCAGTGACTGATTTTAAAAAATTATTTGCTTAGACCGATATTTTCAAGCATTTTATTCACGAATGCTTTGTGTCCAGCCATTCTCTGTGGTTAATCACAGCAGAGGATTACACTCACAGGTGTCAATATTTCCTTTTGCGTTTTTACAGACATTGGTTGAATATGGAGCAAATGTCACCATGCAAAACCACGTGGGAGAGAAACCTTCACAAAGTGCTGAGCGACATGGACACACCATGTGTTCCCGCTACTTAGTAGTTGTGGAGACATGTATGTCATTGGCCTCCCAGGTTGTCAAGCTAACTAAGCAGCTGAAGGAGTAAGTGTTTCATTGTTAGCAGAGGGATCATTCTTAAAGTAATACCCTACTTTGGCTTCTATGTATTAGCAGTGTCTGTGTTCTGCTTCTAATACACAATTTTTTCAAGTCATATTTCTACCTTATTATTATTTCTATCTCTTTCCTCCTCTCAAGTATTTGTCTTTTCACATTTAGCAGCTCAGTTTTTTAACTGTTCCCTTTGTAGCAGTTTTCTGTGAACACAGATTAAGAGAGTGAGAGTGGAAAAGGGTGTGTATGAAGAAATTCTGTCCGTTTTCCCTTTGCATACATTGGGATAACATAATTGTTGGTTGTTTCTGTTTGCATTGTATATACAGTGAGTCACTCTTCCCAGTTACAGTGCTGGCTGTTGATGTTGGGCGGAATAATGGAAATAGTAGATGGAAGGAGTTTTTTTGGACTTGGAAAGTTACCAAAGCCCTTAATGGATACTCAGGAAATATCTTATGTTCTGTTTTTTCTTCAGAGGAGCAACTTGTAATATTTTCATATAGTTTTTCATAAAAATTATGTAAGGAGCCTGTTATTTTGAGATACTAATTTCTGCAATTGCTCGCTTTTACAGTAGGTGCAGTTACTGTGACTTTGCATGTCAGTAGCCTCATAAGACTTTCAGAAAGCATCAGAACTGACCTAATGTTGTCACAAATTAGATACACGATCAAGAACTTCTCAGCTACCACATGCCATGAAAATGACTTCTGAAAATCCCATGTTTAGAGGAGACCATACTATTTTATGAAAGTACCATATGGGTAATTGTACTGGGTATATATTAGAAGACTGTTAGGAGGGGAACTGCAGGGATGGCTTCTGTGAGGACAGGTGAGGGGCTGTCCTTTGCTGGACACAACTAGTTCCAGCCAGCTAGGCAACAGACCCACTGCAGGACGCAGCTAAGCCCATTGACCTAGTTGGTGACACCTCTGTGAAAACATATTTGAGGAAGGGCAGAAAATGCCAAAGAGCGGGAGGGAGAGAATAGTGACAAACAGAGGGAAAAGCAAGGCCAGAGAAGCAAGAGGTGCACCATGGTGGCACAGGCAAACCTCCAAAGGGATTGTGGCCCATGGAGTACCTGTGCTAGAACAGGTAGACCCCCTGAAAAGTCTGCAGCCTATGATGGATAAACACACACTAGAGCCTGTGCTTCCCTGAATGGATTGCATCCTGTAAAGGACCCACACTAGAGCACAGGAAAAAGTGAGAAGGAAGGAGCAGCAGAAAGAAACTGCTACACATGAGCCCTGACCTGTGCGGGTCATTTCCGCACTGAAAAAACTGTGTGTAACCCACAGCAATGATGAGAGGGGAAGAGAGATGCCAGAGTGAAGCCTGAGAATAAAGGAGAAAAGGGGCTTGGAGTGCAGAGGAATCGGGGAGTGAAGTTGAGCCCAGAAAGGGGAGACTAGATGTATTAAATGTCTGTCCTTTTTTGTTTCCTAATACCTGAATCAATAATTAAATATTTATGCTAACTGGCAATGAATTAAGTTAAATTCCCCAGGCTGAGCCTCTTTTCTCCGTGATGGTAATTGTCAAGTGACCTCCCTGTCTTTATCTTGACCAAGGAGCTTTTTTGCCTCCATACTTCCTATTTTCTGCCCCCATCCCACTGGGGATGTGAGGGGGAGTGAGAGACCAGCTGTGTGCATGCTTGGCTGCCAACTGAGGCCAACCCACTACAGTGACATAATTTTTAGTTTCAAACTGGATGTCTTGAATCAGGGTAATAATTATCTGTATTGTTAATTCACCCTTTTGTTAAAATCACGTATCTTTTTTGTACTGTTTTTACAGCAAAAGAAGTGTGTAGTAGCAGTCCTCTCTGTCATTACAGAATATACCTTCCTGCATTTGCAGTATGCTTATTTTTATATTTGTCCCTCTAAGTTTGTACTATAAATGCATTTCTCTTTGTGATATCTTCACTTATCTTCACTCCTGTTTTACATTTATAGTCTCATAAATACAAACTGTGAACTAAAAATTATTATAATTTTCATAGTTTTCAACATTTCACAGTCTGTTCACTGGACATTTCAAAGTGCTGTGTGTTCTGTAGTTGATTCATTTTCTAACAAATAATAAAATATGCAAATCAGTTGATGTAGAGGAAAAAAGCAGAACCTAGGCTATTTCCTGAGCAGCCTGCATGAGCACCTGACTCATCTCAATGTATAAGGAAATTTATTTTCCCCATAACTCAGCAGAATAAAGCCCCCACGTACCAGAAAGTAGAAATGGCAACCACGGATTCTCCATGTTTCAGTTCTCTTCAGTGCTCACTCAATGCTTGATATGTGTTGCCTCTCATATGGAAAAGAAAGACTTGTTATGTCAGTCAGCAGGCTGTTTTACCCCGCATAGAAACAGTCTACTTCTGACTTCCCTGACAAAAGCATTAACACTTTCGAAGTCTCCCCCCTGTCATCTCACAGACTGAATGCACAGGAAGTCATTTAAATTATTCTTATCTGGTTCCTGATGGGCTCCTTTGCTTGTCTCAGTTGGAGTTGAATCTGCTTCCTTTCAGCATCCTATTTCTTTTCTTCCTCTTCTACAAATTGATGTGAGTCTCTTGTGCAATCGTGTTGCAATTTACTGAGGCAGTGAAACATTCAGTTTTCTGCCTGAAAGAACAGCTTCTGCACAGCTGTTTGGGCTGCAGGCCTCAGGCTGTGAGTGGCTCTGACAGAAGCAACAGACCATATTCAGAGGCCCATGCTCGGAAGCCAGAGGAGATGATGGAATAAGACGCTTGCCCTGCTTTGCAGTGCCATCCTGCATAAAAATCCAAGAATTCTATGAAGTACATGCCTGGAGCGGGTTCTCAAGGGGCCTTACCTCTAGCACAGCAGGATAATTCATTGGCTACAGCACCTCTGAAGATCCTGAAAGCATTAGATGGCAACAAATGGAAGCCCAGTTTACAGGCTAAATCACTTCAGACTGCTGCTACATAGAAGTAGCTCCAACTTGGGCAACTGAGCTGGCCTTCCTGTATTTTCAGCACCTACTTCTGCTGGTGTTAATGGACATTATTCTAGAGACAGTGTAGTTATGCGTGTGTTTCATGATGGATTACTTGAATGGTCAATATTAACACAGAGCCCCTTGTAGTCTTCCCAGGCTTCCCTCAGCCATTGAGCTTATTAGCCAGGGATAAGAGCCTCTATCTGATAACACCGTATATCCCCAAAGACAGGAAGACTGAAGTGGTTGATACTGTGCGAGAATAACAGCACCTAGCAAGACCTATGTTCAAAGGTCCTGAAAAAAAGAAGAAAGTACCATGTTTCATTCTCTTTTATGAGCTCTTCCAGTCATCAAGGCAGCACGGAACAGTTCTAGAGAGAAGTTATTCCAATCCGTCACACTCTTTAGAGCCATTTCTGAAAAGAAGGCACAAAACCAAAACAATAAAATCACATTTTGCCTAGAGTCTTCACATCTTTCAGCTCTTTGATCCAAAGCAGCTCAGGTGGCAAATACAGAGGAGTGCAGCAAAGCCTTTTGAGTTGAGTCTAAGGCTCCATTCAAGAGAGAAAAGCTTTATATTTGAAAAAAAGTAAATATGTGGTAACTAAAATATTATATTGAATCTTCACAATAGGATTAAGTGAGACTTTTCCCCAAAAGAGAGAAGGAACCAAGCTATGGCTCCCATAGGTAAAAAGGAAAATGGCCCACAAAAACTGCTGTTACTGTCTTCAAAATAAAAGCTTTGGTTTGCATGTCTTACTACTTATAGAAGTTTGCTCAATCCAGTAGTACTTTGTAAACTAAACAAAATGCTTAGGACAGTTACAAAAGTTTCACACAGAGTCTACACAAATTATTGGCTGCCATTTTACTTCCTGAGGCCTCCACAGGTTTTACAATCTTAGTTATTCCATCACTCCATCACTTATTTAATCTGTCTAAAAAAACCCTTAGTTGCCAGTGTAGAAAATTCCTACCTGCACAAATGTGTGGTTTCTAGCACTGATGACATTAGCACTAATGACTTGCATTGTTTGGACTTCATTGGCCTGAAGAGACCAAGGCAGAACTAGTGACATAAAATTAATGCTTCTGTAGACGTCTTTCAAAATGCTGCTTGATGGTAGACTGTACTACCTGCATTCCCAGAGAGTTATCCTACATTTATGGACCTGGATGTGAAAAGTAATTAATGAATGAGACACTTGTTTATGTTTTTGATACACTACCAAGCCAAAATCTCTGCCAAGGCAAAGATCAAAGCAAACCATGAGGCCAAAGATGAAGATGTGTTTTCTAAACAAAATCCTTGATTTTCTTGAAACTACATTGGAATAGCTGTAAAAATAGCTGAATAAAAAAATCATTGTGGTGATATGGTAAAGTGTGTGCAAGTTGTTCATTTTTTTTCTTGGGTTTTGTTTTTTGTTTCTGTTTTTGGGGTTTTTTTTGTGGTAGTAATTGCTATATAGACATATAGTAAGAAACCCAGTATAACATTTCCAATGTTCATCTCTTTTTTACTTAGCTGTTTTGTTTTCTGCTTTATAGAGTGGCTGTTCTTGTTTTATTTGAAACAAAACAGAGAAGTAAGGCAATATACTATGAAAGATACTTCAGTAGAGCCCTGTTCCTCAGCCTTCTCCCTGTTCGATCACTGAGCTCCCTTATTTCATTAGGAGGTAGCTGAGGTCCACCACTGTCTAAGTAGACAGAACCATCCTTAGATGTTACATAATTGGGAACATTGCTATTTCAAGAAGTCGTGTTTCCTTGTTTTCAGTGTTATCTTAGATACATATGTGTATGTTATATATTTTTTGAGGTAGTGCTGGCAGGATGTGTGGGTTTCTGTGAGCTATTTACTAACTAGTTAAACTGCAAAAATGGAGGAAACTAATTCTTTTAGCACAGTAAAATGTTTAAGTGGAATAAGAGCAGAAGAGGTGTCAGAAATTTCCATTAAAGCTACAGGTGTAAGAAACTGTTAGTTACATTATTTAGGTATTTAGAAATATAAGTTGAAAGAAGCATAAAAGACAAATAAAACAATAAATTACCTCACAATCTAATCTTAGCTGAAAAATTCCCTGGCTTTTAAAAGAGAGCTGGGGAGTTGCAATATAAGCTAATGTTCACAGATGGTAGGAGTAATTTTTAAGTGGTCTAAGGAAGTGTGTAGGCAAGAGGAAGGAAGACAGAAAATTGAAGGAAGAGAAGATCGACATAAAGCATGATTGTATTGTAAAATGTGATGGCAAGGCAGTATGTCAAGATCCCACCTTTATTTCTGTAGCACTTTTAAGATGCACTCTGATACGTCAAAAGTAAAATCTTTCTTTTCTGCCAGCCCTGCAAGAACAACCCATAGTCTAAAAAGTCATCTGGATTCTTTCTGGCTTTGACATTGCCAGTTATAAAGACTGCAGTTGGAACTCAGCTAACTCTTCTGCCAATGGCATGTGAGCTAGGAAAGGGTCCAGGTCACTGGCAGAGAACTGTATTAGTTCTGCAGATCCAGTAAGAATAAAAGTACTAAAAACATATGACTTCTACAGCAACAGAAGCAGAGCCTGGGAGAAGCAGATAAACAGTCATTTTCACATGGTCATTTGATCAGGACCAGGAAATGAAACCAAATGCACCAACTGTATTCCAGGTGAAAGGTAGCTTATGTACAGTAACCCTGTTAGTCTCTCGTTTTCTAAGTAGTTTCCCAATAATTGTCTGCGCAGTGTTTAAAGACACTGGAACTTACAGGTCAATAAACAAGATTGAATGTTATTTGTGGTGGCTGACAATCTAAAGGGATGTTGACAATCTAAAGGAAGGTCTAAATTGGATGGGAGCAGGGAGAAGGAGGAGAACGTTTTGTGGTAAATGGATCTATTCCTTAATTTTTGTAGAAATACTTAAGTTTTGCAGGTTATCTTGGTCAACTTAGTCCTTCCTGTGGAAATAAGTATGTGGCAGGACAACAGAGATTGTGATTACAGTTCTATGGTAAATAGAGATTCTGGTATGAATATCACTTTCATAGTGATTTATATCTACCATTACAATTTTTTAAATATTGATCTATAAATGTATTTACAAAGCAATTTAGATCACAACACCGCTCAGTAATTGATAGACTGCAGTAGGTACAGTACTGCTGACTATCGGGTGGAGAGCACAGACAGGACCTTTGGTAAGGTTGGGCAGCGAGCAGATGTTTTTTTCCTACTCTCCTGAATCCACAGGAATCATACTTGGCTCCATCCTGCAGCTGAAGAAGATTAGAGTAGCCCTTCCCAGTGGGCACAGGCTCCTCTCTGAATTCAATTGCAGGTAGAAAAGAAGAGAGCAGTTGTCTGAGCTATCGTTTAGCCAAGTAAAGACCATCCACTAGACGTACGAAGTGACTTAATCTGTCCCTTTCCTCTTCCTTTACACAACTAAGTAAGAACAAAGTGTCCCATGTTTGCTCTGCCATACCTTTGTTTCTGAATTACTATTTTCTGTGAGTCACTCAGTTCCAATGAACTGCTGTCTGTGATCCCACACTTGCCCTTATATGAAATATAATAAAAAAATCTCTGTCAACCAAGTGTCTCTTGGTCTTGTACAGTGATCACAAAATGTCCAAGGGATTCAGAGACAAGAACAATCTGTTTATGCTGTTCTTTATAATTTCTCTTTTTATTTACTATGTGCAGTATAGGTGAAGAGGACTTCTTTCTTGAATACAAAATTGAGCAGTTAATATCAGCTACCCTTTAGCTTACTAATGCTGACAGTTTTACAATTCAAGGTAAACAGTCTTACATTTTGTTGCAGGCAGACAGTGGAACGTGTGACATTACAGAACCAACTCCAGCAGCTTTTAGAAGTCCAGCGGTCAGAGGGCAAGTCACTGCCCACATCCCAAAGGTGAGGTGACTGGAACTGTGCTGCAGCCTGGATTTGCACAGTTTCATGATGCATCAATTATCATGAGACTCTGTGGCCTGTCTAAATAGTAGATGAGTACTGTAAAGTAAATGTGGCTTTTACCTGAACAAAAATTATTAATATTAAATTAATAGTCCTAGTTTCCCAACAGCGTGAAAATCAGATTTACACTGGAATAGAATATATTTCATATTAGATGAATAGCAGGGGATCCTAGAAACCCCTAGAAAAGTTGTAAAGTTTGACCTTGTGGTGGTCCACCATACATTACTGCCAGCTGTAATTCATAAAGCCAGTTACCAACAAAACCTGCTTTCAGATTAATAAGACTCCTTATGCTCATTAGATCTTTTGCCTGTGGTACCTTGTACAAAAAGTCACAACTCCAGAAGTTTTATGTATTGTTTACATATCCTGTCAGAAGTTCCAGAACTAGACACAAACTAACATTAAAGAGGAAGGAAGCAAAGGCAGAGGACTGGATCTGGAGTCCACTAACATATCTCACTTCTGCCATAGGCTTCCAGTGTGATGCATGAAAGTCAAGCACACACAAAACTCTCTGATAGCAATCTGAAGCAGACTTGAAAGAAATTAAGTAACTCACCTGGAAATAGGATTTGGTTTATCATTACCATCTAATTCAGTTTCCTCTCTGGAAGACATATACAGCACTTCTCTGTGCTTCAGAGGTAGCTACATAGATGTTAAACTATAAAGCCAGCATAAAAGCTTCTGCAGGCATAGACAGTCAGAGCTTTGGGTCATCAGGTGTGAACTCATAGGATCAGTGACTGCTTTTTTCCATTTCTCACAGAATCTCAAGTGCTTTTCTGGACAAGTGCTCCATGTCCCTGAATTTCATATGCCAGTGTTTCAAAGATGTTGGGATTGGAGATGCATTTGTGTAAAGGAACTTCAGCTAGAAAAGGGCTGTAAACTCCAAACTCCTGCTGAAATAGAAAACCACACTGGAAAGAGTTATTTTGTACTTTTTTTAGAATCATGGTCTTTGTCTTCCCTGTCTGCCAGCTCAACAGGGTTAATGGGACCAAACACTGTCTTCCAGCTCATTTGGTTTCTGTGATTTTTGCTGACTGGTCTTTCCAAGTGGTCTCGCATCTGAGTACTGGTGAGCACCAGAACTGGTTTATTTTCAGTGTCAGATAAGATCAGGTGAGAACAGATCTCTCATCATTCATTATCCTTAAAATGGTAGGTTTCAACATCATCTTAGTTAAGTAAGGAAGTCAGAAAAAGATACATTGCTATTTAAAATTTTATTTCATAGATGGCTACTGTTTTTCCTTCCAGCTAGAACTCACTTGGGACTATTATCATCATCCAAGGAGGCAGTAGCAGATCTAAGAGAACCTATCCCTTTTACTAGGAATGTCTATTGTAGATCCATGCATATTCTACAGTGTCTGCTTTGGTTTGCCATGGGAGAAAAAACATGAATTGAAGATGAGTTGGCTAGTATAGGCATGTGAATTTTTGTACACTGTGAGAACTATGGACTCATCACAGTAGAAGCTGCCTGATAAAAAAGAAAGGAAATTTATTAATTCACTGCCTCCCACTAACCTTCATTTTGTCACCTTAGCCTTGCTCAGAGGAAAAGTGGTTTAAAATAAGAATGTGGACTAATGTGATCTCTGGTGTATGTCACAAGGAAAGAAGCTATCTCTGTAAATTACTTACCTGAGATTGCTGTTTCCTTGTCATGTAACATTTGGAGTTCTAAACTTAATTTATTATTCTAATAATATCGAAATAAATTCATGTCACCTTTCTCATGCTTTTCAGTATTTCATATCTGAAAAGGTTTTGGGTGCAAATGGCCTTGACTTTTTATGAGGTCTTACATGGCTATTATTAATACCAGATGAAGTTTAGATTTATTATATCACTGCTATACAGAGATCAGGTGCTTCACAGTATTTAGAATAAGCTACTTTTGTATTATGATGTGACTTGGACAGTAGGCATTTGGCCTTGAAGGGCTTTTTCACCTTTTAAAACCTGTCAACTTCCACAGATAGGAAACAGCAGTTTTGCTGAAGTTTTCCTCAGGAAGTAATCTTTGGTGTTGAAATAATCATTCTAAGTTTTGATTTTAAGGATTTTTCTTTGTAAGAGAAAGTGAAGAGACTCAAATCCTAATAAGGATTGGAAGCAGGGTTACATCCTGCTCTGTGTAGTATTTGCTGTGGCATCACAGTAATGAGTTCAATGTGAGTAGCAATGAAGAGGATAAGTAACAATACGATGAGACAGACACATATACCTGAAATGGCAGCTTCATATTTTATATGTGCATTAATTTGCCTGTGGTGTTTCATCCTCTTTTTTTCTTTAAGCTCACCATCATCTCCTGCTTCTGGCAAACCTCAGTGGAAACCATCTGAAGCAGATGAATTGTCTCCATCAAAAAGTAAATTGAACACCCAAGATGGGATTCAGATTCTTGGCAGCTTGGGGACTTCTGCTCGCACTAGAGCCAAGATAAAAGACGAGGATTCAGATAAAATCTTACGCCAGTTGTTGGGGAAAGAAATCTCTGAAAACGTCTGTATGCAGGAAAAGCTGACTTTGGAGTTTCAGGATGCCCATGCATCCTCCAAGAATGTGAAGAAGATTTTGCCAGAGAAAAGGGAGCTGAAGTTAGCAAGACTAAGGCAACTGATGCAGAGGTCACTCAGCGAGTCTGACACAGACTCAGCTAATTGTGAGGACTACAAGAACATCCCTGTGAAAAGAACTGACAAACCAAGGCCTCAGCCCATAGTGGAGAGCGTTGAGAGTACAGAGAGTTTGCACCTGATGATTAAGAAACACACTTCCGTGGCTGGGCGCCGCTTCCCTTTTGGTATCAGGGTCTCCAAGTCTGTGGATGGCCACAGTCCTTCCCCTACTTCAGAGAGCAGTGATCCAGATAATGAAGCCCCGTATCAGTCTGGTACTGTACCTCAAAGCCAGTTTTGTGGAGACAACTCTCTGTCCAGTGTGGACAGTGCCACTGCTCAAAAGGTCGCCACCAGCCCTAAGAGTGCTCTCAAGTCTCCATCTTCAAAGCGCAGAACCTCCCAAAATTTGAAACTCCGAGTAACTTTTGAGGAACCTGTGGTGCAGGTGGAGCTAGCAGAGTCAGAACTAAATGAGGAAAAAGATAAAGACCGGGGTAAAGGATTCATACGGGCTCCACCAGGCTCTGGAGAGCCAGCAGGGGACCAGCTGAAAAGGCCTTTTGGAACCTTCCGGTCCATAATGGAGACACTGAGTGGCAACCAAAATAACAACAACAACTGTCAAACAGCAAACCTGATCAAAACCTCATCGACACTGCCTTTTACTTCATTAGGGAGGAAGACAGCAGACAGCAAGGGAAATCCAGCAGCTCTCACAAAAGGAAGAAACAAGCCAGTAAGTGCACTGAAAGGAGGAAGAGCCTTTTTTTACATTGGTCTCTTTAAGTAAAGAATGTTTCATACCTTCTTCTTCCTGCCTTTCTGTAGCAAAAGGATGCACACAAATGCTTTACTGTATCTGATCAGTAGAAAGCCCATTCACTGTTTTAATTTTGGAAGTTTTTTTTCTAAGTAGTGTCAGGTATTGCTTGTGTCCAGAGTCTGTCCTCATAGTGTACATGGTTCACATGTTCTGTGTTAAAAGCTTTCCACAGAAATATGATTCACCTGGAAATGATGTTTCATGTTGCTCTGAATGACAAGTCATACAATGAGAATGTTACACTTCAATCCATGGGATTGTGGAGGAGTAAATAAATGAAGGACTGACACTGTTCTGTCCAAATGAAGGACTAACACTGTCCTGTCCTACAGCCAAGACTGATGAGGCCAACAGGATAAAAGTAAGTTGTAGAATATAAAGAGGAAAAATAGCAGAAATGGCCCTTCCTGCTTCTGCAGGACTTGCAGGCATCCCCTAGGTGTTGAAGTTGTCAGTACCCAGCCTTCTTTGCCCACCTTCCCCTGATAGCACACAGTCTTCTCATGGCAGAGCATATGGTTTGCAGAATGTACTGGATCCAGATCATCCCCTCCCTGTAGTCAGCAGAATGCCCTTTCTGGGATCCCAACAGAAAGTGGGGTGTCTCCAGTTAGGACACTGGATCTTGTGTTTGAAAGAAAGGAGAATATACTTTGACAACTGTTATCGTCCAAGAGAAAGGAAAAGGTATTGATTATGAAAGAGACAGAGATAGGAAATACTGTGAACACAGTGTGTTTGTGGAGTAGAGAGGAGAAGTGCAATTGTCTGGATATACAATAAAGAGTTGAGTGAGAGGGAATGGTAGATTATTTAGTCCTCTGTGAAAGACAAGGTGGGAAGGAAGGAGTGAATGGAAAGACATGAGGTGAAGGAATAATTTTAAGATGAAAAAGAAGAACATAAAGCAGGCCAAGAGGAGGAGGAGGAATAGCGAATTATATACTGTAAAACATATGACAAGGTAATGGGAGAAAAGCACAGGAAAATCTTAGGCAGAAAGAGGCAAATTGAGTATGGAAAAGAAACAGTGGAAAGAGAGAACTGGGAAACGGTGAGCAGTCTACGTTAGTGGGTACTGCTTAAACAGCAGTGCTATAGTAGAATGTGAAGTGAAATTAAAAATTCAAAGGAGAACTGATAGGCTAAACTGAAGTGGGACTCCATTTATTAAAGCTTATTCAGAATCACAGTATGAACTATAGATTTCAGCCTATGAAGACATGCACCATCTAGCCCAACAGCCAATTTAACATATTTTCATAAGTATTGTAATAAAACAATGGCAATTTTTCTCAAAAGAGTGATTCAGATTTTCTAGTGACAGAGGAAAAGACAGTCTGTGTTAAAAAATGTTCTGATAGATTGCAAGGTCATGAGTTCCCTAAGAAACTTGAAGAGTTGGGTGAGGTAATTCTAACGGTATTGACGCTTGCACTGTGCAACACGTTGTCTGTGAAAAGGCTATGTTTGCCTGTCATTGTTGCCAACATCAAAAATGTGGAAAGAACACATTTTCATACCAACCCAAAGGACCACAGCATGCATGTCAAAGAGATAATAGATTCAGCCTCATTTACTAACTCAGAAAGAAAACTGTTGGAATGTTAGTGGCTATTTGACTGCATGTTTTGATAGAATTCCATGTTATGCATGTGGTAAGCTCAGTGCATGTTTTTAACTGATAATGTTGTGCTTCTTTAGGGTTCTTACTTCAGCTACACCAGTCTTTCCTCTTGCACGTTGAATGAAGAACTTCTGTGTAACTATGCTTGGTACGTGCTTATGCATGGTGATATATAGTATCTCCGTTGCTTTGTTTTCTCAAATTGCATGTGTTTGCTAACATTATTCATAACTGAAATACTGGAATTGATTGATGCACAAAAAGGGAAATAAATGAACAGATGAACATCTAAATTCCTAGAAAAGCAGAAATTTATGATGGATTTCTGCTGATGTCACCATTGAACTGGCTACAGGATTTCAGTTCCAAGCCAGTATAGAAAGTATTCATGCTCATCAATCCACCAAGGAGTGTAGCACACTTTGGCTGAGTATTCAGCCTCTGTTGAATGAAAGTCAAGTACCAGATGAGAATGGAAATTAAATTTCCTCTCATGAGGAGAGCAAAAACACCACAGTTCATGTCTAAATAGAGAGTACAGAGAACACAAGACAGAATGCTGTAGTTTTAACTTCAGTGCTCTCCTATTTTCACATTTTTCTTACTCTCCCTCAGACTTTGAAGTTAGATCTGTTCTTTAAAAGTCTGATAACTTTGACTGGGTACCAATTCCTTAATTTAGATGTGTTTCATCAGGACTGTTCAGGCAGCTGGAGACCAGTCCCTCAAGGACAATAAAGACATGTTGGAAAAAACAACATTTGACAAAATGAGTTCATTTTATAAGTAAATAGTTTGTAAAAATTACCTGTCATTTTTATTCAACTCAACAAACCCAGATTGTTGTGATGATAATTATTTTCTGTTAAACTGAGATAAGAATCCTTGCATTAGGCCTGGAAATAATTGCTATTCATACCTTCAAAGTTACTTCTGGGAAAATTATAAATCAGTCATCCTCCAGTTCAGGACCATAAGTTACTTTCAAGTTACTCTTTTCTAAATGTCTAATAAATCTTTCTTGTTCACTTATTTTCTAGTGCCAGGACCTTCCCATACTTAAAAACTAAATTTCCATAATGGAAATGGGAGTCTTTCTGAAGGCACTGGCACAGGGTATATGAAACCAGAAACAGAACTGTAAAGTTTCCAAGAGGTTTCATTCTCTCCTGAAAAGAGAGGGAAATTCCAGTGCAGAAAAAATGCCTGGACAGCAGCAGTTTGAGGGAGCATCAGTGGACAGCCTCCAGTCAAAACACCCAGATGCCTGTCCAGACCATGGAGTAATACAAAACTATTAATCTCCTCCTTATGTTAGAGCTGTCTCCTAGATGTAGACAGTTGTAGTTCAGTATTGCCTTGTGTAAATATACTTGTGTGAGAAATCCCTGGCAGCATGGCATTTCCCAGAAGCAGAGAGAGACAGGGAGGGTCTGGCTGCTGCTGCATAGCTGCAGATTTGCCTGCTGGGAGGGTGAAGATTGGGCCTGAGCTTCTGACCATCCTGCACACAATGCTGATCCATGTCTTGAAGCTGCCCCTGTGGCAGTGGAGCATATGGGAAAAAAACAGGGAGTAGGAAACAAGGAGCAGGGTGCACTAGGGGCACAGCTTTAGGAGGCTTTTATTGCACCCACAGATTAGGACAGAAGTGGGCAAATGGTGTGCTGGAATCCATGGCATGAGATTTCCAAAAATCACACAAGAATGGAAGATGTGTTGTGCTTTTCGGAAATCAGAACACAGAGCTGAAGGCTCTCAGAGTTTTTAAGCCAGCCTTTGTGATGCCTTTTAGTGTATCTTGGGATTTTTGAATGGCAAAATGGGTGCCTGGTGTTAGTCTGATGCATGCTGCCCTGTAGCCTGGAAAATTTAAATAATAGACCATCAATATCACATGCACTACAGGCCCTTGGACGCTGTCTGAATTTTCCCTGGATGGTCTGTGGAGACGGTGTAATTGCCATTTCAGAGCTATTTTGAAAAAGAACTTTTCTGGAAAACAATGCAGTCTTGGTGTTTTAAACCTTTGTACCTGGTTATATTCGGGGATCTATTTCCAGACACAGACCCAAACCTGTTTTAACTGTAGAACCTTACATAGGGGATTTTATTAGCATCTTCAGAAATCTGAAGTCATTATACAAAACCTACCTTCAGTCAGATGACACTCTTGTCCACCAGTTCCCAGCTTCTTTTTCTTCAGCTTCTGTTTCTTTTTATAGTTTGGGGTTTTTTTCATTCAATTACCTGAGTACATCAAGTTTTTGTAGTTTACTTCTACTTACTTACAGAGGATTATATTAAATTTTCTAGTGTACTTTAAAAATTTGATACACCCTATTTTTCTTAAGGCCTTAGAGTAAATTTCAGATGTGCAGGATGGGTTGGGATATTTTTTCCCTTTTGGAAGGATTGGCTAGTTTCTCTTATGTTACGACTCCAAGCAACTGCTTGTAGTTTTTTCTGTCTTACACATATGCCAATGAACAGTTCTTCCCACACTTTAGTTCATGTGAGATCTGCAGTACATTAAAATAAGCACTAACTCACCATATCAATATGAAGCCCTGTATTAGCTGCAGCTATCAACAGTAAAAATTTCTTCATATGTCGGGGTAACCAGCAGAATCTACCGACTGGTTTCTGTCAGATAGTAAACTATGCATGCTTCTAAAATAGTAAGTAGATCTAACCTAGCAGATATCCCACTGCTAGAGCTATTGCTGGATAAATTACTTCAAATATATACTCTAGAAAAAGGATGCTTATCTGTTTGTCTAATAGTTACAATTCAAACTAGTACAGTGTAAAATCAATATGAAAGTAATTTAGGCCTTGTCCCAGTTGTTCTGTTGTGAGGAGTTATGATAATTCATCAGTGGCTGTTGAGAGGACTCTGAGTGTTTCTGTGGTGACACAGGCATGAGAAGATATTAAAAAATTGGTTAGAAATTAGTGATATTGGTAATATGTTTCCCTCAGGTCAGCAGGTACCCGTGTAAAAAGCATGTCTGTTCAGCATTGTCACCTATAGACATCCACATTAGCTAAAAATTATCCTCTTCAAGGTCACAGTGCAACTGTAGAGCTGGAAAACAGAATCTTTGGAGTTCCTGGTGAGCCTCCTCATGGGGAACTCATCCACAAGGTCTTTCAGCACTTCAAGTCTAAGCTAATGCAGCAGTTAATTTATGAAAATTATCTTTAGCCTTAGAAAGCAGCCTTTAAGAAAGCTCCATGGGTAATGCTAAACGTACTGTTGATAACAACAATGCATGATAAGTGCCAAAAAGTAGGTATGGCAAGAAGTTAAGTGCTCCTCTTTTGCCTCCTAGAACACACAGAACAAAAATCCTTCAGCTGGAATGTTAACAGAAGAGAAAGGGAACCTACTGGGCATTCAGAACAAGGACATATGAAAGGAACTGAAGAAACTGGGTGTTACAAATATTCAGTGTTTCATTTTTCTACTTTAATTGGCAAGCTATCATTTGAGTCCTGTACACAATAGATAGACTTTTCAGTTTTATTTGGTTTTTAATTTAATTGTACTTACTGTGGAAATGAAGACACAGTATAGAGAAACTATCCTTATCTGTGTATCTAATAAAATATTAATGATTTTAATTGAGATTTTGCCTCAATGTTAAGAGTGATACAGGCCCCATGTCAGAAAGAGAATTACTGCTTGCTATTTTCCTATGGCCTTTGCCACCATCTTCTGCTTAAGCAGATACACGAAGTAAGTCCAGTGAATCACCTTCTGAAAGTGTTTCTTTCTCTCCAATTATTATTAATGGGGACTAGATGATTCCCTTACAAGTAAAGTCAGAAACAAACAAGGTATTTCTAGTGTTTGTTATAGTGGAGATTTTTATCACTATGATACTTTTCCCTAAAGGACAAGGAATTTTTGGACATTCTGTCCATTTTTACCAGAACATTATGACAGTGTACTAGCTAATGCTGAGACTTAAAAAGCAAATCGTCATCCCACTGCTTTCCAGTTTTGATTTCAGAATAGGAGCTACAAGAAAGTCACTAAGAATCCACAGTATTAAAGTGTTTTGTGTGGTACATGTATAGAGAAATAAGCTCAGAGAGAAAGATTAATTCAGGGTTCAATGCTTGCAAGTGGAATAAAAAAAGGTAAATCAACACAAGGCAAATCCCTCTTTCTTAGTAGTGTTATCATGAATAATTTTCTTCTTTTTCTCTCCAGGCATGATGACATCAATAGAAAAAGCTGGAAACCCAACAGTCAAAAGAGCACTGAAGAGCCAGAGCTGCAGGAGTTCTTCCTCTAAACTACATCTCGTGATGTCTCACTTTATTTGAAATACCTGAAATATATCCTTTTGAAACACTAATATGAGACATAACCCTCACCAGCAAAAGAGCAACTGTTAGGATGCCTTAATTTGTAGCAGTTAGACCACATACAAAACTTTTTTTATTATATATGTGTATATGTAACTTGTTTGTAAGCTGTGCTGTGGAAAGGCATGAGTGGGCAAAAGTATCAATTTGAAAATTATTGTGACACAGGCAGCCTCCAAGATGTTTGTTGGGCCACAGAACACATTTTGTATTTTGTGTCTTGCATGGATATATTGTCATGTATCTTTATTTCCCTTTGTCGATGGCGTATGCTGTCAAAGTTTCATCCAGGACTCTGCCTGATCAGCTCCTCAGTGAGACCAAGGCAAAAGCATTGATTTTTTTGGGGATATTTTGTCTGTTATTTCTATCTTTTGTGAAAAGGAAATAAAGACAGTGTTAATAGAACACACTGAGTGCAGATACTTCTCATAATTCACTGTTTCATCTTTTGAGCTTTAAGTGTTTCATCGGTCTTTTTTGTGTTCATTCAATAATGAGACAATGTCCAGTACCAGGATTTCAGTTCAGTCAATCAGTTGACTCAAGAATTGCTTTAATGTTTAGTCGTCCCTTTTCAGCTTTAAAATGCGTAGAAAACAAAAGAAAGCATGAATGCCATTTTAAATTACCATTTATTGTTACTTGCCAAACACTGACAATGTGCTGGTCTTTGTTCAAATCACTGAGTCCATATTCTCTCAAAGTTGTTGTGATCCTTTTATTGAATGTTTTCATTTTTCAGACAAAATGCAATCCCTTACTGAATTAACTTAGTTTCTTGTAAACTATGTGTACATTCTGCAAGTGTGCAGCACAACATCCAAGGCAGACTATTTTATCTTCACTTGATACATTTATTGTGTACGTATGCATTTGCTTAATTTTGAAGATATTGATCTATTTCCATTTAAAGGCTTATACAGTTTGATGAGAAAGATCCAAATACATGAGGATTCTTTCTTTTTTTAATAACTTTTCTAATAGATCATGGGGAAGTAATAGGAAGTTTGCCAAAAAAAATTTTTGTCATAATCATAGAATCACGCAGTGGTTTGGGTTGGAAGGAACTCTCAAAGATCATCTAGCTCCAACCTCCCTGCAGCAGGCAAGAACATAAAAAAAATATGAGATTATGCAAATTAAATTCCTGCAATTGAAGAAATAGTAAGTAAATAAAGTGGACACTCAAGAGGAGCTTGATTAAATGCAACAGAATTGCTTTCTATGCAGATTCTCTTGCCTGTTTTTTGCTGTGCTCATCTTGACCATTGGGCTTGCTTTCTGGTCAGTGATAAAATAGAGGGACTTTCTGAATGTGATTCATTGCGCCTATTATGGAAACTTCAT
The DNA here is from genome assembly GCA_020745705.1 of Hemiprocne comata. NCBI lineage: Eukaryota > Metazoa > Chordata > Aves > Apodiformes > Apodidae > Hemiprocne > Hemiprocne comata. The sequence goes on along the minus strand of CM036616.1, from coordinate 63,866,500 downwards.
TTACAGGAGTACCAGTCCCTTCCTACTTACTACAGGGGAAGCTTAGGTTGTAGAGTTCTTGAAAAAGATACTTAGTATTTGGTCACCTGTGATTAAGTAAGATAAATGTCTTTCTTTGGGTCACTTTTCAGAATGATGTCATGTTGGCCATAGAGCTGTCATGGACGAAGATGACTGAATGCCCCAGGTACCCTGCTTATAGACTTTGGATAAGCCCAAAATACTACTGGATAAGATTGAGCCAATTGAAAGATCAGTAAAAAAACCCCACAAAGAGAAATAATAAAAGCATGCACTTACAGAAATGAAATTCTGGGTTTCTTTCCACAGTTCTTATCAGTCACTTGGCAACACTTTCATTTTGGATTTAAAGTAATAAACCTAGTACTCTAGCTGACCTGAGCTATGTTGTTTAAAGAAACAACCAAACCTCCAAAAATATCTGTCAGCCAGGAACAGCAATACCTCCAACTGGGCCTCCTGTCATCTGTGTGCTTATGAAAAATCCGACTGCAAAATGAGAAGAGACACGTGTGCTGCAATTGCCAGAGTGCTGAAAGAGAGTATAAGAAGGAAAGATCCTGTGTTTGGTGGATGGGCTTAAAACATTGGCAATTTACATTTTTGAGAGCATGAAGAGTGTTGACTATGGTAATGTGAATGGCAGAAGCACCAATCCTGGTGAGTGATCTTGACTGACTGGGGATGTGTAAGCTCTGCCATAGCTATCTAGTATCTAGCTGAAGCAGAGGATAAAACTGAACCTCTGTTAATGGGTTTGAGACAGACCAAGATATAAGAATTGTCAAGTCCTGGAAGAAAGAAACTGCCTAGTCTGAAGACAGAGGTTTTAAAAGTCACCTGCCCTCTGCTAGATAGCAGTTTCTACAGTGTATATCCTCATGCAGCACATGGTGAATAAAATGATGCAAGTCTATAGGGCAATAGAGATTAAATAAGATAGAACTGGGATGCCAAAAACATTCAAGGTTTGTGGTTAAAGATACGTGCTGGGTAATTGATGTTGTGTCAAAGACTCCCATCCCAGATAACTGGATAATTGAATGCAACTGGGAGGGCTGGTTGTCTGAGTGAGAGCTACACGTGATGTTCATATGGCTGTCCACAATTCCTGAGCACGGTGGGGCAGAAAGTGTCAGGGCTGGCTAGTGCAAAAGAGAGGCCAACTTCATGTGAGCATGGAAAGTAGTGTCTGAACAGTTTTGTCTCTGGAGAAGTTGAACTCATGTTGTATAAACTGCTGGTTTTATTGTTCCTAATTTGTAGTTTCTTTCCTACCTAGGGCCCCAAAGCCTACACGTGGTACACTGATGTCATGCCTATTAGAGAAATGCTGATTCTGTGATCTTCAGCTGGCTGAAGCATGTGCTCTGCATATTTGTATCCTTAGTAGCTATAGAATCCAGGTGCCATAACTCCTTCTGTTTGGTTTATAATCCTCCAGACAGATCCCTCCTGGCATGAGTCTAAGTCAGACTTCTGTCAGCAAAGCATAAGCATTTCCCAGAGACAGAAGAGCTGATCTGGTATTTTCCAGCAAATGTCTTCAGAAAATAGCAGCTAGCCAAAGCTTTTAACAGGAGCACAGACTGCTTTTGATTACAACCCTTGGCAGAAAAAGTCCTTCCTTGTCCACTTGGAAATTTCTCATCAAAATAAGGTAGTGAAGTATTTGCTAGTGAACCACTGTGTGCCCTAGCAAAACGATACCTGTGGATACCACAGATACCAAGAATGTCTTTTCATGTTCTGTCACCCCCAAAGATGTCATAACACCTCTATGTGTTTGTCCCACAGTTCTGTACCACAGATGACAAATAGGGTGTTGAAGAGCAGTACTGAATTCCCAATTTCATGTCATCTCTGGCTCTCCGCTCTTGAAGAATGAAAATCATTTGCTAGGAGCCTTGTTTTTTCATGGCTGGCTGATTCATTTGCTTTTTTCAGGTATCTGAGGTGGGCAACGTATGAATAGATGCAGTATCAAAACTGGAAATATTTCATCAACAGGATGATGGGCTATGCAGCATTTTAGTAATATTTATTTGCCTTTCAGACTCTATTATAAGGCAAATACATTGGTTTACTAGGTGACTAATGAGTAAAGTAACTATAGTCAGTATAGCTGGTTTATGAAGGAGATGAAGGAGGCAAGTTAGACAAACAGTTTAGATTTAGTAGTCATTTCACTGTAATTGTCATTCAGAAACCTTTTCGTAACATCAATCTGACATAGAATCAATAGCATAACAAAATATGATTGACAGCATAGCAATAAAAAAAATACTCCAACATCCACTTACATATAACAAAATGGTAACTGTCTCAGAAACATCTTCTCTGAGAGTTGATTTATTGCATGTTTCATCATCTACTATTACTGCAGTGTCAGAATATAGCCATGCAACACAGTCAAAAGTAAAGTAAAAATGTCAGCACGTGGTATGCTAGGTATGAATTAAAGGATTAGTGAACAGATCTCATGGTGAGACAACTTGTCTGCATGTAGACTAAGATTCAGCTCCTAGTACCCTCAAAATATTTCTTAGCCTTTTAAAAACCTGCATGATGAAAATTTGACTGAAAATTATGTGAAAAATAATCCCTGCATTTATAGCATCAAGCTGCAAGGCTTCATCGTTTGTCATGAAATGGTTTCTCAATGACAATAGGAATAATTTCTCAGATTATATTGCAATCCTTAATGTAAGTTCAGAAATGTCTTTCTAACTGTACATCAATTGTACCCATGCATAGCCCGTTACATAATTAGGGTTTGTGTAACCTTGTTTGTCTGTTTATAAATGCATTTTGAGGTTGCAAATAAGTACACAATTGTGCATGAGAAGTGTAGCACATGCTCTGTACCCAAAATGTCAAACACAGAACTATGCTGAGTATAAATTGCTCAAGTGAAAAAACCCAAGAACTGGATAACCTGCAGTTCATCATGCTGGACCTCAAGTACTGTGTGCAGTTCTGGGAAGGGACGAGTCTCCACCAGAGCTCTCTGCTGGAAAATCTCTATGCTGAGATGCTCTACACAGAGAGTGTAGATCATTTGCCTATCTACAGAGAGTTGTCCCAGCATAGAAGTGTCCCAGCATAGAGATGTCCCAGTGCACAGATATCATGGTGGATAGTTGGCGGTAGAGAGTTGTCCCACAGAGAGTTGGCGACTGAGAGTTGTCCTGGACCATTCAGTTCTGGGCCCCTCACTATGAGACAGACTTGAGCAAGTGAGTTCACAGAAGGGCAACCAAGCTGCTGAAGGGGCTGGAGAACAGGTCCTATGAGGAGAGGCTAGGGGAATTGGGATTGTTTAGTTTGGAGAAGAGTAGGCTAAGTGGAGACCTCATTACTCTCTACAACTACCTGAAAGGAGGTTGTAGGAGGGTGGGTGTTGGCCTTGTCTCTCAAGTAAATAACAATAAGACTAGAGGAAATTGCCTGAAGTTGTGCCAGGTGAGGTTTAGACAAGATACTAGGAAGAATTTCTTTACTGAAAGAGTAGTCAGATGCTGGAACGGGCTGCCCAGGGAGGTGGTGGAGTCACCATCTCTGGAGATGTTTAAAAACCATGTAGATGAGGTACTCCAGGACATGCTGTAGTTGGGAGTTGAGAGTTGGACATGGTGATCTTAAAGGTTTTTCCAACCACGACAATTCTGTGATTCTGTGAACATAACTGCCATATCACTTTCTTGCATACAGCAGACACACTGCCCACTATTTGTACCCATCTTTTCTTCATTACATTCCCAAGTCAATATGTAACTTCGACCCAAGTTTCAGAGACTGCAGCCAGGAGAAATCAGGTAGGTTCTTAATATGCCACACAGCCTCTTTAATATAAAGAAAGGATGTTATGTACACAGCACCACCATCCATCTTTCTGCACACATTTAATAATGCATCACCAGTTTTCCAGATACTCCACATCTTGTAACATGGACTGCTTTTGTCTGACATACATGGACAGCTATAAATAATAGTTCAAGCCATCTGTTTCCTGAAGAAATATTTACTCTTTGTCTTTGACGTCTGCACAGCCACTTCCTTTCCCAATCTAACTGCTGGGGTGTTTTGTCAGTGTGCTTACTGGCAATCAAAGTACAGGAGGAAGGAAAATAATTATTCTGGGTATATTTGGGAAGCTGATAAGAAATCCTGAGGCTGTTAGAACACAGAGTTAGAACACACATATCTCTTTTCTCAGTCTGGAATAGTGCTCCAAAAAAAGACAAAATAATGTGGGTCTGGAAGGAAAGAGGCCTGTGCTCTGGTTTGCGAGGACCTGGATAAAAATTGCCTATGGCTATACTGACCTGAGGCCTTCTGGGACTCCCCAGCTGCTGCTGGCTGGTTGCTATGGCAGTTACAGGGGGGGAGAAGCTGTGCCGGTGGGAAGTGGGGGGGACCCCAGTGAACCAATGCCCATGGTGCTCTCTTTAAAATGGCTCCTCAGAGAGCCCTTCTCTGGCCTCTCTGGCTGGTGTCCTGGGTGGATTGGTGTTTGCTTGTTTGTCATTGCTCCATGTGCTTTTGCTGGTATTCCTGCATTCTGTTTTCTTACAGGAGAAGAACATCATTCACCAAGACAGGTCTCCTTCCCTTGCTTTCCTGAGTAGGTCTGGCTTGCCTGCTCCAAGGCTGTTGAAGACTGCCACTGGGATCCTGGACTCAGGCGCCCCCATTTGCTGCCTAGTCCAGTTTGGGTCTTTTCTGCTTGGGAAGTAATTACCAACTGAGGAGCCCAGGTTTCATATTTACATATTTGTATATATATTTGCAATTCACCATCAGGTGGACCAGGCTGCTAAAGTGTTCTGAATAGATTTAGATTCGTAACACAAAGGTTAATTATTTTTAGCTTGGTGTGCTCATGATTCTTCTGGCCATCAAGGAAGAGATGGGATATACAGATGGATCTGGGACGGGGCGGGGGGTTTATTATTAGTAGGCATTTGTGAAGGTGTAGGAGTAACAATACAAGTAAAAATACAGGTATTGCCACCACTCAAAACCTGACAATGGCTGTTACTGATGTTCCTCCACCCATACTGGCAAGGGTTGCCTCCCTGTAACCAAAAGGAAGCAAAGAAGGCAAACTCAGCCCTGTGTTACCAAAGACATAGGAAAGATAGAGCACCTGGGAGAGAGCTCTGACGAAGATGAAGGTATGGCATGTAGACACCCACATGCCAAAAAACAGGCTACTGAGGAGCATGGAAACAACCATCAGGTTATTAACGGACAGATCTGTTCTTTCTAACCCTTTTTACTCTCTCACCAGCTCAGTTCCAAGGGAGCCAAACATCAGTGATGAAGATCTAGGAATTCTTCTGTACCTCCAAGAGGAATCTGAAAAAGGAGTCAAGCCATTACTTCTCACAGAAGAGGTAGACATACCAGATATCTTAGGTCTCTTTGAATCACTATCTTACTGCTGTCTATGCCATCTTGAATACACTCCCTGAGTTCCCTCAGAGTCATCATAACATCCAGATGTAAAATGAGACAAAGTCTTATAGGGAGAGGTTGAGGATGTTGGGGTTGTTTAGCCTGGAGAAGAGGAGACTCAGGGGGGACCTCATCACTCTCTTCAACTACCTGAAGAGAGGTTGTAGTCAGGTGGGGGCTGGGCTCTTCTCCCAGGCAACTGGTGACAGGACAAGAGGGCATAGCCTGAAGTTGCTCCAAGGGAGGTTTAGGTTGGATATTAGGAAGCACTTCCTCACGGAGAGGGTGGTTAGACATTGGAATAGACTTCCCAGGGAAGTGGTGGAGGCACCGTCCCTGGATGTGTTCAAGGCAAGGCTGAATGTGGCACTTAGTGCCATGGTCTAGATGGTGTGGTGGTGTTGGTCATAGGCTGGACTTGATGATCTTAAAGGTCTTTTCCAGCCTTGGTGATTCTGGGATACTGTGAAAGATCATAGAATCATAGAAATCATAGAATCATAGAATATGCTGAGTTGGAAGAAACCCACCAGGATCATAGAGGCCAACTCCTGTCCCAGTGTAGGGCACCCCAAGAATCACACCATGTGCCTGAGAGCATCATCCAAATGATTCTTGAACTCAGGCAGGTTTGGTGCTGTGACTGCTTCCCTGGGGAGCTTGTTCCAGTGCTCAGCCACCCTCCGGGTGAAAAACCTTTTCCTGATATCCAACCTAAACGTCCCCTGATTCAGCTTCCTGCCATTTCCCTGAGTCCTGTTATTGGTCTCAGGAGTGAAGAGATCAGTACCTACCCCATCTCTTCCCCTCATGAGGAAGCCGTAGACTGGAATGAGGTCACCCCTCAGCCTCCTTTTCTCCAAGATGAATAATACAAGTGACCTTAGCTGCTCCTCATAAGTCATCCCTTCCAGACACTTCACCATCCTCGTGACTCTCCTTTGGACACTCTCCAATAGCTTGATGTCCTTTTTATATTGTGGTGCCCAAAACTGCACACAGTACTCAAGGTGAGGCTGATATGGAAAAGATGTTATGGACAATCTGCTTCTGCTTCCCAAAAATCTTCTGGAATGTGGCTGATCAAGTGTCCCTGAGTAGCAAATTGGAGAGGACGTTGTAAGCTTCCAAGGAGTTTCATGGATGTCTCTTTCTCCAATTCCCCAGTCTCTACTGCAACTATTAAATAGATTGGACTCCTGGTATCCAGATTTAATCTCCATGAAGATTCTCTTGGAATAGATGCACCAGCCAAAACGTTTCCAGTCAACATTCTAGATCCTAGCAAAGTGCTGGAAGCCTGAACAAGTATCCTTCAAGGAATTCTGACTCCATATCTTTCACAGCACAACCCTCGCAATTCAGACATTCAGGAGCTGAGTATCCAGCAGAGGAACGAAGTTGGTCCAGGCCCATAGGCCACCACACTGAGCCAGCCACCTCTCCCTGCAACACATTAAAGATAATAAGCTTGTAGAAACAGGGACAACAATTTCCAGAACTCCCAAACTCTGATGGAGTCAGTTTGGTGTAAAGAGAAGGCGTGTAATTTCCCATGAAGAGATCAAAAGTATCACTATTGATACAAATAGTAGGTAATGCCCAAGGTACCCAGGTAAAGCCACTGCAGAATAGATTAAAGGTGTTAGATGCAACAGAAAACCGATGCCCTTTACCCAGCACCCCTGAACAAAAACCCACAAACACAGACTAAGGAAGCTTAAATAATACGATATTGTATGTTACAAGTGGGCAGCAATGACCATAAACCACCACAACTGTCAGAACTGGCATACTAGCAACAACCATCTGAAATGCCATGGGGCAGGTGGTTGAACTTGGATGACCTCCTGAGACAGCTTACAGGTTGCTCTCTTTTAGTGGGTCTGTGATTCAATTGTAGCAGAATCAGCCTACAAGAGAAAACTGAGGAGGTCTTTACAATTTGTGGCTTTTACAGCCACATTGTAAATACAGCCAGCAATTCTGCTAGAGGTCTTCAACATGGTATTTATTATCTGAGAACATTGATCAAATAATAGCCACATACAGTTTTGCCAAGCAATTGAATAGGCGACAGAACTTTGTTTCCTTGATAATGCCTGCCCAGCTTGTGGCAGCTTCTAAGTATGGTTTTGGTCCATTAAGAAACCAGATTAAATCCTTTTGCTCAGTGTAAGGCCAGTTTCACTACATGCCAGGTTTCTGAGCTGTAAGAAATGGTTCTTTTACAGGATCCTCGTATTTCACTGTGCATGCAGTAGTGGCACAGGGGAAAAGAGGAGAGATCCCTTACTGAGGATAAGTGATCAGTTCATATTCAGTGAAAAGGAATAGCCTTCAGTGGCAGCTAATGGTGCCCATTTTGTTCAAGAGAGGCTGCCACTGCCCAAGCGAGCTAGTAAGACCAAATGTGAAGTGAGAGAGTGGCAATCCTGGAAGTGATCCTCATCGTGTACTTAGCCCTTAGCTCCCTTCCCTGTTATTCAAACATGAATTCTGTGTTTTCCTTGCTGGAGATACGCATCTAAAAACATCCTAGAGATATCAGCGAGATAAATGTTGCTTCTCCCAGCAGCACAGCAAAAGGTTACTTTTTCTGTTTCAGTGATAAAAGATTGAGTTCTTGGCACGAAAAGGATGCACCGGTGAAGGGCTCTTTAATGCCAGGCTCTCTGCTGCTGCTGCCAGGTTATGGCAGGAAAAAAGGATAGGAGAGATGCATTTACAGCCCACAGCTGCTGCAGAAAGTACTCCCGCCTCTCACTTAGCAATAGCCGCTACTGTTTCCCTGCCCTGACACCTGTAAAGGGGCAGCAGCGCTGGTGCCCTTCACAGCTGCCTGCTTTACCAGTGGTGGAAGCAAGAAAATAAGACCTGCACTGAGAGAGCACATGTGTAAAACATGACGTTCGTGAGCCTCTCTCCCTGTTTTTCAGAGGGAAATGTATGTAAGATGCCATTGGGTAAATCTGTTACAGGTACTGCTACCTCTCTTGGGCACCTTGTTCTGCAGAGCACCCACTTGCTTCACTGTTCACTGTTTACTGCTGGTGTCAGGGGCTAATTCATTGATGTTCCTCAAGAAGGTCTCACTTGACAATACTCACTAGGATGCTAGGATGTCACTCCAGTTCATTTATTTACCTGGGCAGGACTAGGTAAATAAATCAGCCAAGTTCTTTTGTTCCCTGAAGCATGATGGCTGAAAGTTTTCCTAGAGGAGACAGTACCTTTATCTTAGAGTGAAAATTTACACCCCAAAACAGTGGCTGAAGCAGCTGCACTTGTATGAATGACTTTCTGAGACACTTGATAATGAGAATGCACTTTTAGAGCACCCCTAATATATAATATTACAGCTCACTATTATATTTGGACTTAATAAAATCTTAATGGGAACAAAAATCTATAGCCTGTAATTTCTGGATTCCTTATTTTTCTTGGGAACCCATTTTGAAGAAGCAACTTGAAATGCATTGCATTAAAACAAAGTAGAAGCTGACTGTTCTCACCTGGGCATCCTCTCCTAAGTTGCTATTCTGAATATGATGTAATTAGAAAACAATCAACCATATTCATGGGAATCTCTAATTCTATGACTGAAAATTGTCATTCAGTGACATCCAGTGTCCAGTGACAGCACTGGAGATAATTTTTGCCCGTTTTCAGTAGAATTGTGCTGTGTATTCACAAACTTAACAGTGCTGAAAGGAAGTGCTTTAAAGAATATTTAAAAACATCAAAACATAAATTCCAGCGTAGGCATCCACACTGAAAGCTTTCGCTGTCTTCATATGAACAAGTTAAGCAAATGCTGTAAAAGAGTCTAGAGTAAAAGAAACAGGGACAAAATCCTCTTTTTATGCTGTAGAGAAAAAAAAAAAAAAAAAGAAAAAGCATTCTCCCTCTTTGCTTTCTATTTAACAACAAGCATAAAATACACATATTTCATTAGGCAGTGTTAAACAGACAGAACATCCATCTGGAGATCAAATACTTACGTATGTTCCAATTTATTTTGAGGTTTTATTTGTAAAAGTCCAGTACTGGAAAAATAGTGATGCTTGCTTTTTTTAAATTTCTGGTTTCCTTGCGTAAAGAAATTTGCCACAAGAAAAGTAGCAGGCATCCTTAGGGAGCTGTTAGTCATCCCTTTAAAGCCTTTTTCAATAGAAAGAGAGGAGAGTTTTCTACTTCAACATTAAATTTTTAGGCCAGAATCTGGGTGGTTTTAATAGGTGTGTTACCTACTCTGAACAACCTTTAAAACAAGGGCTGGGCCATAGCCAGAAGTGACTACGGGGAAGAGAGTTTGGCGTTGACTAAAACCGAAGAAGCTAAAGCACTTGGAGATCTCCATGCCTGTTTCATAGAGAAGTGTTTGGCAGTCAAGGGGCCACTTCAGGCTTCTCTTCTCCTGTATGTGCACCTTTTGAAGCTGTTTGGAAGTCACTGTCCCTTGGACTGTTAAGTCAAGATACTGGAACAGAATTAATTTTATTCTGAGGACAGGGATCCAGGAACAAGAGAAATCCATTTCTAACAGAGATTAATTTTGCACTTCCACCCTCATCCTCTAGATATATGAATGGATGGATAGATAGATATTATTTCATATGTATGTGTAAATGTGTATATATACATATATTTCAGAAGAATTTAAGATGTCACTTAAGATATAACTTGGCAGCTATCTGTTAAACTAATAGGTTTTCTCTGGCATGTTGTGCTCCTGATATACATTTATATAGCAGAACATATGCCAGTAAAACACTGCTTGTTCAGATTGATGGTAACTTCAAGGAAGTGAAAGCATGCTGTGTAAGGCAACAGGGAGCTGTTTAAGAAATATTTCAGATAAAAGCCTTTTTAGGAGCCAAGATTTTCCTAATTATATGTTTGAACTTGCTTCAACATAAGTTTGGAAAGATTTTACACACAAACTTTTTAGAAGTTAAGTTCAAACTGTGCACACTGAAATTATATTTGAAACCCAGTAACTGCAAAATCCTAAGTGGTATGATGATCCAATTAGCAACTATCCTTAGAGTGCTATTTTCTGTATTCCAGATGCATTTTTTGTGCCACTTCAAGTGTGGCATGCTCAAGGTTTTAAAGCATAGCTCATTAACATGGTCTTCAGCTTCTGGCATTGAAGTACTACAGGAAAGTAGTTCAGCAAAAAGTTGACAAAATTATTATTGCAGGAACTCAGCTGTTAAAAAAAAATAAGGCTTGTAGAGAAGAATGCAGATGTATGTTTGCATGCAGTTATTTGGGGTTTAAATAGAAAATGAACAGTACCCTGCGTGTATAACATGAGTGGCAGAGAAAATACAGTTGCAGACAAACCACAGCAACAGACCAGCCAGGACAGCACAGAGATGCTCGTTGCCGTGTGGCCTCTCTGATCACCAGAGGGAGACAAAGTGTGTAACATTTCAGAATCGCTCTGAAAGTGGCAAGCAATGCTCAGCCTAAAGGTAGCACAAAATTATGGGAGTTTCCAAAACAGTGATAGATACGCATAATAATGAAATAATAATAATCGAAGTTTACCACTTTTCTCTGTTTTCCTTAGGATAGGTGTGCCTACAAAAAGAGAGAGAAGAGTAACTTTGTATCAGCTGAGGACAAAATATTCCTGAATAAAGGCAGACTCACTAGTAATATTTTTAATCCTAAATACAATACTCATGAAAACATGAATTATTTGACCAAATAAACACAGAAGCATTTATGTATGCGCTTTGTTGGGGTGCAGCCTTGCTGAGAGATAACTAAAAAGGTGTTTGACATCTTCAGACCAGAAGAAACCTGTTCTTATTTAAAAAGGGCATTTCTACATTGATATTTCATTGTTTCAAAACTGTCAGTAATAAAAAAACTTGGTGGCCAGAATACTGTAGAGGAAAGTGCATTTTCTTTTAAAAGGGCCTGACAACTGCAAAGCAGTGAGATCAGCCTGTGGATGATGAACTCATGCCTTCCCTGTTTCATCAGCCAAAATTATGATTCAGAAGTCTACTGTGGCTGTAGCAATGACTGCTGGAAAAAAAGTGTGGCAGCCAAATGTCATTGTAGTACTCCAGGCAATAGACCTGCAGATCTCTGAGGTATCAAAATTACCTGGATGAGATGGCTTCTCACAGGAGTCACAGCTAATCAACATCCCCTGCTCTCAAGAAGTTGGATTTGTTAGCTTCCTACCTGGCTAAACGTCTCCTTTCTGCTTTCTATCCTGCCTTATTGATAGAAAAGAAAAAATTGGCAACTTAATAGTTTACAAATAGGCTGTCAGACACTGTTTTTCACTGAAAGCCCATTCAATGTCATTTCCCTGATGTGTCTTACAGAAGAGCCATAGTGTAATGGCCAAGATAATGTGGACTCTCAAGTATCCTGTATTTCTAAACACACAGCGGAAATCTGTCATTTCTTCTGTCTACCACCCATGATTGCAGGAGGAATGGATTGCTTGCACAGCAACTCATTTTAAGTTACCAGCTATACTAAAACTTTCATCTATTCAAACACAGTGACATGAAAAGTAATTTACAGTATAGGAGAGAAATAAGAAAGACAGCAGCTTCCACAGCACAGAAAAAAACCCACAACAACAAAAAACAACAACAACAAACCAACAAACAAAACCAACACCAACAAAAAACAACCCAAAAACAAACACCAAACAAACCCTACAAGCTATCTGTTAATCAGATAGTTGTTCTGTTCAGAATAGTGTCCTCATGTATGGCTCTGGCTTTGGTCTATTTGGCTATTGCAAGTGTTTAAATTTAGTTCAGAAAAAGTGTCCCATATCATAGAATCATAGAATGGCTTGAGTTGGAAGGGACCTTAAAGACGATTGAATTCCAATCCCCCTGCATGTACAGGGACACCTCCCACTAGACCAGGTTGCTCCAAGCCCCATCCAACCTGGCCTTGGACAGTTCCAGGGATGGGGCTTCCACAACTTCCCTTGTCAACCTGTGCCAGTGTCTCACCACCCTCACGGTGAAGAATTTCTTCCTATTGTCTAACCCAAATCTCCCCTCTTCCAGTTTTAATCCATTACCCCTTGTCCTCTCACTACCTGCCCTTGTAAAAAGTCCCTCCCCAGCTTTCCTGTAGCCCCTTCAGGTACTGGAATGCTGCTATAAGGTCACAGAATCACAGGATCACCGAATCACCAAGGCTGGAAAAGACCTTTAAGATCATCAAGTCCAGCCTATGACCAACACCACCACACCGTCTAGACCATGGCACTAAGTGCCACATCCAGCCTTTCCTTGAACACATCCAGGGATGGTGCCTCCACCACTTCCCTGGGAAGTCTATTCCAATGTCTAATCACCCTCTCCGCGAGGAAGTGCTTCCTAATATCCAACCTAAACCTCCCTTGGAGCAACTTCAGGCTGTGCCCTCTTGTCCTGTCACCAGCTGCCTGGGAGAAGAGCCCAGCCCCCACCTGACTACAACCTCCCTTCAGGTAGTTGAAGAGAGTGATAAGGTCCCCCCCGAAGTCTCCTCTTCTCCAGGCTAAACAACCCCAACATCCTCAGCCTCTCCCTATAAGACTTTCCCTCTAGTCCTTTCACCAGCCTTGTTGCTCTCCTCTGGACCCGCTCCAGCAGCTCAACATCCTTCTTGAAGTGAGGGGCCCAGAACTGGACACAGTACTCGAGGTGAGGCCTCACCAGTGCTGAGTACAGGGGGAGAATCACATCCCTACTCCTGCTGGCCACACTATTCCTGATACAAGCCAGGATGCCATTGGCCTTCCGGGCCACCTGGGCACACTGCTGGCTCATGTTCAACCGGCTGTCCACCAGCACTCCCAGGTCCCTCTCTGCCAGGCTGCTCTCCAGCCACTCTTCCCCCAGCCTGTAGCGCTGCCTGGGGTTATTGTGGCCAAAGTGCAGGACCCTGCACTTGGTCTTGTTGAATTTCATGCCGTTGGCCTTGGCCCATCGACCCAGCCTGTCCAGGTCCTCCTGCAGCCTCTTCCTACCCTCTGGCAGATCAACACTCCACCCCAGCTTGGTGTCATCTGCGAATTTACTGAGGGTGGACTCAATCCCCACATCCAGGTCGTCAATAAAGATATTGAATAGGACTGGGCCCAGTACTGATCCCTGGGGGACACCGCTGGTCACCGGATGCCAGCTGGATGCAGCTCCATTCACCATCCCTTTCTGGGCCCGGTCATCCAACCAGTTTTTGACCCAGAGAAGGGTGCACCTGTCGAAGCCATGGATTGCTAGCTTCTCCAGGAGGATGCTGTGGGAGACTGTGTCAAAGGCCTTGCTGAAGTCGAGGTAGACCACATCCACAGCCTTCCCCTCATCCACTAGGCGGGTCACCCAGTCATAGAAGGAGATGAGATTAGTCAGGCAGGACCTTCCTTTCGTAAACCCATGTTGGCTGGACCTGATCCCCTGGTTGTCTTCCACATGCCGCTTGATGGCACTCAGGATGATCTGTTCCATAACCTTGCCAGGCACCGAGGTCAGGCTGACAGGCCTATAGTTCCCCAGATCCTCCTTCCGGCCCTTCTTGTGGATGGGTGTCACATTGGCCAACCTCCAGTCATCTGGGACCTCCCCAGTGAGCCAGGACTGGTGAGAAATGATGGAGAGTGGCTTAGCCAATTCTTCCGCCAGCTCCCTCAGCACCCTAGGATGAATCCCATCCGGACCCATGGACTTTTTGGGATCTAAGTGGCACAGCAGGTCCCTAACTACTTCCTCCTCGATTACAGGAGGGGGATTCTGCTCCCCATCCCTGTCTACCAACTCAGGAGGCCAGTTGTCCTGAGGGTAGCTAGTCTTTTTGTTAAAGGCTGAGGCAAGGAAGGTGTTAAGCACCTCAGCCTTTTCCTTGTCCTTCATTACTAAGTTCCCCCCCCTCATCCAATAAGGAATGAAGATTTTCCCTGACCCTCCTTTTGTTATTAAAGTCTTTATAAAAGCATTTTTTATTATCCTTTACAGAGATGGCTAGTTTAAGTTCTAGCTGGGCTTTTGCTTCTCTGATTCTCTTCCTACATGACCTTACAATATCCCTAAATACTTCCTGATTCACCTGCCCTTTTTTCCAAGTTGATACATTCTTTTTTTATTCCTGAGTTCTTGTAACAGTTCCCTGCTCAACCAGGCTGGTCTTCTTCCCCACCGGCTCCTTTTTCGGCACACGGGGACAGTCTGCCCCTGTGCCTTCATAAATTCATTCTTAAAGTAAGCCCAGCCTTCCTGGGCTCCTTTGTTTTTGAGGGCTGCTTCCCAAGGGACTCTCCCAACCAGTGTCCTGAAGAGACCAAAGTCAGCCCTCTGGAAGTCCAAGGTAGAGGTTTTGCTGACAACCCTCCTAACTTCACCACAAATTGTAAATTCTATCATATCATGGTCGCTGTGCCCAAGACGACCTCCAGCCACTATATCTTCCACCAGCTCTTCTCTGTTTGTGAACAGTAGGTCTAGCATGGCACTACCCCTGGTAGGCTCACCTACCAGCTGTAGCAGGAAGTTATCTTCTATACATTCCAGAAACCTCCTGGATTGGCCCCTTTCTGCTGTGTTTTACTTCCAGCAGACATCCGGTAAGTTGAAGTCCCCCACAAGAACAAGGGCCAGCGAACGTGAGACATCCCCTAGTTGTTGAAAGAGCATCTCATCAGTCTCTGTATCCTGGTCAGGTGGTCTGTAGCAGACTCCCACTAGGATATCAGCCTCATTGGCCTTCCCTTTTATCCTCACCCATATACATTCTGCCTTGGTGTGTTTAACATTGAATTCCAGGCAGTCAAAGCACTCCTTAACATATAACGCTAACCCACCACCTCTCTTGCCTTGCCTGTCCCTTCTAAAGAGCCTATAGCTCCCCAGTGCCTTCTCTTCTCCAGGCTGAACAAGCCCAGTTCTCTCAGCCTGTCTTCATAGAAGAGGTTTATGAACTATTTCTTTTGTAGCACTGAAATAATGCCATTTTTTGATTGGTCAGGCCAGTAGGATTACCTGTTTGTTAATTGCTTAGTTTTCACAAAATCACAGAATAGCTTAGGTTGGAAAAGACCTTCAAAATCATCGAGTCCAACCATTAACCCTGATCTACCAAGTCCAGCACTACTAAGCCATTTTGGCTTTACTGAAATATTTTCACATTTAATAATAGGTTTAAATGGATAAGCAAACACATACTATTCTCCTCTTCCTCTGTTTCCTCTCAGATTTGCCAGGTTTTTGCTAGTTCTCACATGAATTTTACATAGTGGGTGAAGAAAAGAAGCCATGTATGTATTTTGCAGGTAGTATGTACATTCATCTCAGTATTACCTGAACTGAAGTTTCTGTGATACATGTGTAGCATGGTTTGCTTCAGAAATCTCACTGTTAGTAAAAACAGAAATTTAAATAGAACAAAAAGTTTTTCAGAAAGGCCTAACATATCTATTTAGAGCATCAATTTTAAGATCACTTCAGAAAATATACACTACTGGTTTTTTTATTTCATTATTTCTTTTCTTCTTTTATATAGTCATTTACACTGTATCTGTCTTGATAAAATTTAGCCATCTGTACTATGTCATATGAGCCAAATAGCCCTTCTAATTAAGTTCCTTGGGAATTTTGTCATTAATTTTCAGCTATACTGGGAATTTTTCCCAGTGTTTACAATCAAGTTATGTATTTCAGCTCCAGAGATCCTCGGAGTTCCTCATGTGCTGTAGACTTGGCCCCAGTCATTCTTAGTTTTTCAAAGAATTTGTCTCCAGTGATGGGATTTAGGTTTTAGTTCAGCACATGCTATGTTGGATGTGTATACATAATGTTTTTCTATCAAAAGCAAACACAATTTTATGTGAGTGCTTGAGTCTGTACATGCACAAAGACAAGGTTGTGTGTTTTAAAGAGCCATTGTTTCATTTACTGGCAGAGCATAATATGGGAGAGGATGAGGGGAGGCAACAGAGATGTTAACTGTTTTGGCCTGGGAGTCAGAAAGCTGAGATCCAGAGAAGCAATTTGATGCTTTCTCTCCATCTGCAACAAGATTTTTTCAGCTGGTTGGTATAGACTTCTATGGACCTTGAGTGAGCTCATGCCTATGTCTGTCTCACTGAGCTTCCTGCTGTAGCTGCTGGAAAGTGGATTTTCTCTCTCTGCAGTTTCAGGCAACTTTGCTAAGCAAGGACCGTGACAGCATGAAAGTGAAACACAGGAACCCTTCCTCTGAGAGGCAAACTTCCAAAACTCAGTTTAGTTCCTCCTATTTGGTCTTTTGATTTAAAAAATTAGTTACAATTTGATAGTAATAACTGCCAAGAACCCTTCTTTGATTTCCATGATTCGTGTTAAGGAAGGGTTAAGTTCACGTCCTCACAGAGGAGTAATAGTTCTTCCCAAAAGAAAAGTCACAAGCAAACTATTTAGTTGTAAATGTCTCACTGAAGAATTGGTACATGAGTGAGACATGACTTCATCCTTTAACCCGCATGCTTCACTGGTCTGGGGAACCCTGGTGGGTTTGGCCCATTTTAGTCATAGTTGTCATGGGAGATCCTTAATGACTTAGTAAGGTAGCTTTAAAAATCTCCATATGGAATCCAGGATATGGTATATTTATTGGCAAATGCTAATCCCCCTAGAAACAAGTTCTGTAGTAACAAATGATGAATTATGTGGCTTCAAAAGCACTCATGTCATCAAATGCACCATTGACCTTTTAACATTTTCAGGGGGATTTTCTGCTGTGTGCAGTTTGTCTGGTTTGGAAGTGAAACAGTTTAACAACGCGTCCTGAAGGAAACAGGTAATCAATAATTTCAGTTTTGGTTACTGTAAAAGGTAAATGAAACCCATATATTTGTTTGGCAAGTAGGCAATCCAGGGTTTAGCAAAGCTTGTGCAGGGACTAACAAAGAACATGAAAACTTATAGTACAGGAACACAAAGTAGAATTCCTTGACAGGAGAAAAGAAGTTAAGAGTGGGTCAAACAGGTCTTACAGTGCCAGAGAAAAAAAATGCTCATTTAAAGCATACTATTTTGGGGCAAGAAGCAAAACTGGGAAAATACCTCACTCCAGTGAATAAATGATTTTTAACAGTAGAGGCGTATAAGGTAGTCTGCAGTTAGCAACCAAGAGGACGGATCCTCATTTAGATTAACCTCAGAGATGGTCTGAATCTATTACCTGGATCCTGTGATAATAATTTTGGTCATGGGCTTGTTAGGACATGGAAGTTATAGGAACTGTGTTGAGACCTGGAGAAGGGCTGCCTGACTTCACCAGATTGAGAAATGGAGCAGAGAAGATCGGAGAACAGTCATGTCTGGCCGTCCTCATAGCTTGAGACTAATCTGCCCACAAGAACAGTGTCTGAACCATAAACTCAGCAAAGTAAGATTGCTGCTGGAACCAGAGCACTATTTGCTGCAGAATGTATTTCCAAAACTAACATTTTAAGATCTGATAGGAAGGACCAGCTGTTACTACATGTATGTAACACACACAGCTCTGTGACAGTATAAAGTCTGTGCTGCACATGGGTACCCACTGACTATAGTATAGGCAGAGCTGGGACAAAGAATGCTTTATTTTTCTCATTGACCATAGTCCATATTAAAATCAAAACTATCCTCTGTGTTGAGCCAGCTAATGAATTTGAGCTTTTCTGTCCTTGCTTTAATTACTACCATGGACTTTTGTACCCAGAACTATTTCTGAAAGCTGAGTGCTAAAGCTGGTATCAGGTCAGGCAGCCCATGTGGGAGAAATTGAACCTGTATTTCACAAGGTCCATATACTGCCAAGTGAAATCAAGGAATCCATAGCTACAGTAGTTATTGTTGGTACTAGTCTCTCCCTGAGCTCTGTGCAACAGCTGAAATGAACTAACATAACACAGTATTGCAATGCATGTTCATGCTTCCCCAGCTATGTGCAGACAGATAGCTGTTGGAAACAACTTTATTCCTTGTGTCTGAACACATAGAAGGCATGTAAGTAAATATGTAGGTAAGTTATCTTGATTGTAATTTGCTTGTGTGGTAGATGTCAGCAAAAATTCTGAGGTACAGCTAATATTCACTTACGTTGCACTGGCACACTATGTGTCCAGCTATGTGTTGTTCAGTGATTAATCAGAGGGAAAGGGTGAGCTGTTAGCTGGACTGCCACCAGTGTTTATTTGTTTTAATGTTATTTCCTGTGGGCCTTTTCTCTGTGGCTTGGCTGGGCTGGGCTGGCTTCACTGTAGAAGCTGAGCAGGGTTGCAGAAGAAGCTGAGCTAGAAGTGTCACTTCCATTACTTTTGTGAAGACTGACTTTAAGTCCAACATGGGTGCAGGAAGCTGGGTACTTCTGCAGCTGCTGTCTCATCATATGCCTCAGATTGTACATCCACATGGACTGCTCACCAGAGACCTGTCAACCACCTCCCCTATCCCTGCTGTCCACCTCCAGGACCCAAGTAGATGTCTCATCAGCATTGCAGAAACAATTCTAAAGGTCCCTCTCACCCCAGACATAGGAGGGAAAATTCACTAGACCAACACAGGCACACTGGAAAACAGAGTAATCTAAGTAGACTAAATCACTTGGGGCTTGGGCAGCCAAGAGAATTTTTGAGCCCTGAGAACATTTATATGACCTGGGCCTGGGCTGCCTTCTCCATCCCATCATGACTAATGGTCCTAATTGATTGGAACTGCCAAGTACGGCTGCCAAGCAGAATATTTTTACAATCCCAGTTCTATTTATACACTGACAAATACAAAAATTGGTGTCAGAAAAGAAAGTGTGAAGCAGAACTGCGGGAAAAAGAAACAAATTGGCAGAGAGGACCAGGAAATGATGAATGACAAAGGGACTGAGGGGTCGTACCACATGTAAGTACCTGTGCCTGGTGTGAGGGAGTGCTGAGAGACCCTCAGGAAACAAGTGTATACAGATTTCTGAAACAGGATTTGGCATATATTTTGAGAGGCTGTTTTATTTTGAAATACCCACTGGCCTCTGCTGGAGATGCACTTGCTTTTCTACTTTCAGTCTTTTTCAGGGACAAATGCCAGCCAAACTCATTACCTTTATCAGACCACTTTAAAATATAGAACCAAACCTGTTACAAAATGATGGCTACAAAGGATCTCAGTAGGGACAGAGAGTTTTTGCTGTCTATAACAGAAAAAAAGCCATTCTTTGGAAAAGACCATTCCCCTCTCAAGCAGCACTTTTTCTAGGCAGAGAAAAAGGTAGTGATCTGGCTTGATTTCTTCTGCTAGCCAGAATAATCAGTGCATGTCCACTTGTTAGATAAAGGAAACAGCTTGGAGGAACTTGATATTCTTAAAGATGGTTTTTACACTAGCACGTGATAACAGAAGCATTTACTACAGCTGATCCAATATAAAACATCTTTTCTTTTTCATTGCTACCTAAAAAAGACAGGAGAATAATAACAACTTCTCTCACAACAGCTCCTCAGCTCTGCTGCAGCTTGTGCACTGTCTAAAAGCCTGTTTGCTTACCTGTATTCAGATGAGGCTCTCCCTCCAGTTACACTGACTGCTTAAATGAAACACTTGGGAAAAGCCAGAGAACATTTCGAATAGACCATCAGAGGCAAATGGGTGAGGGTAATCTGTAAGGTGTTGACTTTTATGTTCTCTGAGTTTGAATTCTCTCTGATTTTTCTCTTTTGCTGTTTGGTACTATGGACTTCCGTATCCTGTCAGGCTCTGAGCCCAACCCTTCCTACAGCAGAAGCTGTCTGCTGGAAGCTGGTAAAATCAGCGTAAAAGTGAGAAATTAATGTATTGCCAATACTTGGTAAGAGCTTATCTGACAGCAATTATGTAATTTTCTTTGGGTCTCTTGACTGTAGCAACAAGCAGCGAGATGTCCAGACAGAGACTGGAAATAGGTAAGCTTGTCAAGAGACAATAGCAAAGCAAGCAGGTTCATAAGGAGCTGTGTTACTCCGTAAGTAAATGAAAAAGCAATCACAACAGGGAAGGCAGACTAGGCCAGAATTTTCTGACTGTGGTTAAGATCTGTGCCCCTTTTCATACATGAAGATGACCTGATCTCTTATGTAATTCACCAGGAGTGTTTTATAAGCAGAACTGCCACACGGTCATTTATCACTCTACGGCTGGGAAGATAATTGCTGAGATTTGCCCTTGTTTCTGCTTCCAGGTATGAAAATTGATTCTGTATTGATTGCATGGTATATTGGCTTACTGCTAACATCATAAATAAGAGCATTAACTCTACCTACTTCTTCACAGCACTGGCTAAAGTAAGAAACTGCCTGCAGGAGGTGTGGCCTACCATGTTTTCCCATCCAGGCACCCATAGTAGCAGCAGCAAAGGGGAAAAAATGACCAGTCATCTTGTGTGACATGAGATTGTCACATGGCCAGGTAGGAGAGATGGCACAGATGGAGAAAAAGGCATGTGAAGTGACTTAATCGCCTCTTTCTTCCCACACAGAGGAAGAGAGATCCCTCCAGCAGGAGACATGCTAAGCTTTACCACTGACTCTAATCAACACCGCCATGTTCAGAGGCCCGACGCCGACCGGTAAACCGCTATTTTCCCTGAAAACTCATTTCTTCGAGGAAGGCAGTAGAGGGTGCCCTTGCCCCGCAATGGGGCCTCCCGCCTCTGAAGCGAGGGGCGGTACCGCCCTGGCGAAGTCTGGCGGGGGTGTAGGAGGAGAGGATCGCTGGCTTCGTTTGTCGTCTGCGACTGGGAAGGGAGCGAGGCGGGGGAAGGATGATTTGCCATGTGCTGCCTCTGAGTTAAAGGATGCGCGGAAAGGTTTCTGTGATGTGGGAGATACTGCTCGCCGAGCTCCTGTCCGTGCTGCCCTTTGCAAAAATAAAATTAAAGTTGGAAACCCAGGAAGCGTTACTTTGGAAGCTCTGTGCTTTTCCTGCTCCCTGCACTAATCGTCCTTACCTGCAGCATGCAAGCTGAAAAAAAAACCTCTTCCCTGTTGTGCCCCGATGACAAGTACAGGCGCAACTGCTGCTTTTGCTCCCTTTACTAAGGCACAGTTTGGTCTTGCACGGTTTTGGAATGGACAGGTCTCAAAAAGGCAAGAAAAGAAATCCAGTGAGATTTAACGGCTTGTGTTATATTTAGGAAAATTAGCCAGAAAGGGCGTCATGCTCTCGGTCTTGTCTGATATTCTATAAAGGCATATGTTTGCATCCATTGTGATTCAAGAACATGAAATGAGAACTTCCCAGAATATTTTCCCTTCGCATATCAGGTGTATCAGATGAAACAGTTCCAATGTTAAAGACAGACAGGGAACTACTAGGGAGAGTCCAGCGGAGGGCAACAAAGAAGAGTGGGGGATTGAAGCATCTCTCTTATGAGGAAAGGCTGAGAGAGCTGGGACTCTTCAGCCTGGAGTAGAGAAGGCTGAGGCGCATACTTAATGCCTATAAGTATCTAAAGAGTGGGTGCAGGGAGGATGAGCCAGACTCTTTTCATTGGTTCCTAGTGACAGGACGAGGGGCAATGGGCACAAGCTGGAACACATGAAATTCCATTCAAATATAAGGAAAAACTTCTTTATGGTGAGGGTGACAGAGCACTGGAACAGGCTGCCCAGGGAGGTTGTGGAGTCCCCTTCTCTGGAGATATTCAAGACCTGCCTGGATGCAGTCCTGAGTGATGTGCTCTAGGGGATCCTGCTTTAGCAGGGGAGTTGGACTAGATGATCTCTAGAGGTCCCTTCCAGCTCTGACAATTCTGTGATTCCATGATTCCACAAAACTGATAAAAACTACAGAATGAATTTTCACTAACAAGGCAAGATTTTTTTTTTTTAGTCAATCATAGAATTAAAGGATAGGTAGTGAAAAAATTATTTAGCACTCATCACCAGACCTCTCTGGGCCTGATTCAACAGCACAGCATTAACAACAATGGGGTAGTACGTGGGAGTATCCAGGAGGGAACCTCATTGTAAGATGCTGTCATAAAGTGCAATCATGATTACAGGAATGTATGTAATTATGTATGTCACTACATAAGGGTTTTTTTAGTATTAATTATTTCCTGTGATTTCACATCCTCTAGAGAAATACAAGAGTGAGGGGTTGTCATGTATAACTCACACATATAACATCTGTGATTATTAAGCAAGAATCATATACCTTAGCATAAAAGGCAAACAATTCCTGATGCAACAGTCTACAATTCAAAGCTAAGACAGAAACAGAAAGGGTGAATAGCAGCAAAAGTATTTTTATTTAGTTGTGATGTTTCTCTGTTCTCTAGGATTCTACCTTGTACAGCTGTCTCACTTCTTGAAGCATTCTGTGTCCAGGTGTAATGTAATACACTGTGTTTGATTCCTCAAATGGGCCAACATTTCAGGATGACCTGAAAAAGAATTTGTGTGGAAATTGTAAAGTAGTTCCTTATTGCTTTTTTTATAGTGTATGGACAACAGCTTGTGAGGGGAAAGAAGGGGTGAAAGCACTAGACTACATAATACTATTTTAATATCACTTTAGAGATTTTATGCATGAAGGAGACACTAATTTTATTTTTCATTGTTTTTAAGTAGTAATCTAATTATTAAAAATCTATGAATAGCATGGATTACTGAGAATTTTTTTCTCTACTAGAAAGTGCACAAAAAAAATGTCAAAGTTACTGCACAACTTATCTTAATGAAATGTAATTTTAAAGTATAAGGGAAATATCTGAGGATTTTTTGAATAAAATTTGTGTGATTTATTATATTGTCTTGTCCTTCTGGGGATCAGACAGGTTTTGATTCTTTGCCAAACACACAGAGGAGGGAGAAAGATGCTGAGCATGCAATAATGATGCAGATGTGGTCCTTGAACTGTCAGCACTGTGTGGCAAGTTCATCTCCGGCCCAGCATCACAAGCTAGCGTCAAGCTGAACTTGCTTATCACCAGCTGGAGCATCAACTGATCAGACTAGATTATTTGCTTGCACCTATGTACCTCTGAGACCTTTTAGCCACTTCATGTCAGCCCATCTATATCAGTCTAGAGCCTTGGAGCCGTCTGATGTGCCCACATGTCTGTGGGTAGCCAAAAGCACAGAAGGCTGAGACTTGGACTGGCAATTATCACCCAGTGATGCTGTAGCACCAAAAACATTTCTAGTAACCTTAGTGCTCAAATTTTCACTGAAACCAGTGCTCCTAATGTTTCTCTGAGTTGGGTAGGGAAGCACTGCTCCTTTGAGTTTCCTTATGAAAGAACAGAGGCAGAGTAGATGTGTGACTCTCACAGCCTCAAAACCTCACATCAGAAATGTCCTTCCTGCCAGCACCATGCTCAGCTCTGTGCCAGGGTCTGCCTTCAGTCACTGCCATGGGACTGCATGATAGAGATGCTACGGATGTGTTAGAGAGCATATCTACCTGGGAAGAGCTAAATCTTCTTTGATACTTACTATGTTATCAATATTGTGCATTAGAGTTTTTGCTTTTCACTGGGTCCTAGTTTTGCGATCGGTCCTGTGAAAAAGAGGCTGGAATAATGAGCATAAACTGTGAGCAGTAATGACCGCTGGATTCTGGTCTTTCCCAGTATCGAAGAAACCCATTCCTTACTGGCTTGCATTATGCTGCTGAGTTGCTGCTGCTAACCTGATAGTACTTCTTGTCCATCTTGACTAAAAAGGTAGCGTTTGATTTGGAAATGGTACATTTTTTATTTTAAATGGAATAGAAAAAAATTGATTTTAAGCCCTAATTGCATACATGTGAAATAACATGTCACATTTAAAGGCTGTCGTGGGAGCCAACTGGTGTAATTGTATATGGACAGTGTTATCTAATTTACCCTGCTTTGTATGATTTACTGGTATGTTTTGCTGTGAGTTGCATTATTTAGTTGTTTGATAATCTCTTTTCTTTCTGTTGTGATTTATGAGATGCCATTTCTGCTTGTTTTATACCAGTATGTTATTGTGTCAATCAAAATCTTCTTGTGCAACAGCAATATACAAAAAGGATAGTGAAGAACAACCTGTATAGTGTATCTAATGTTTGCTTTAAACAGATTATTTATGGGAAAATGTATCAGAGAAACCAATTTGCAAAGCCAAACTTGGTTATATGGGAAGAACAAATGCTGCAATCAGCACTTTGTGGGTTTGCTTTCATATGTTTTGTGGATCTGTAGAGTTGTCTAAATGATTAATGAGAACAAAATGAAAATTCTTTTTTTCCTTTTGAGCCTTTGTACTTGTCTATTCTCTCTCCTGATGATGGAGTCATATCCTCTGTCTTTGCTGCATCACATTTTCTCGTCACCTTTCTATACTTACCTGGGACCAAGCACAGAAATGGCACAGGGTCTGGTTATTGCCTTTCCCTGCTGTGCAGGCTGGGAAGGGTCAGAGGTTTTTGTCTGATTTGGTGCCTTTGTGCCCTTGAGTTGCAGCTGATGAAAGAAAGAGGGATGGAATACGTCCTAAGCATTCAAGGCTTTGTGTTCAAGGGGCTATGTATCCATGCCAAAGGCAAGGTGTAGAAAAATAAGTTAATTATGGTCCTTAATATCTCCAAGTGAGATGAGGATGCATATGCTTCATTTGGTCTTTTTCTGCATGGGTATTAAATTTTGCATTTCATAATATCAACTTCTACAAGTTCTTTCACTGATAACATACTGAGTTTTTATTTATAAAAACCACCAAAGAGCAAGAATTTACTATAACAAAATAAGGTCTGCACTTTAGACCTGTGAAACACAAGTTACTCTGAACTATCCACAAAATACAGCAATGCAGCAACAGCGACGCCAATACTGTTATACAAAGTGGAGAGAATAATCTTATAAGAGTACCAATGCCTAAAAGATAATTTTTTTATTTTTTTTTTCGTTTTATTAGAGCCAATTCTGCTAAAACACCCGTTCAGATAATCAGCTTGAGTCCCAAGATGTTGAAAGATTAGGTATATAGTACATGCAGGCAGCCTTCTTAAATCATTGCAGAGGGCATAAACACAGTGTTGAATTGGTGCTGTTCAATCAAACCTGTATGAATTCATGGTCCTGCTTTTGGCAACAGCAAAAATCAAACTGGCTTCTATGGGGACTTAAATTCACCGGTTATATTAATTGGTCAGCTAAAGCAAGAAATATCTGATTGTGTCCTCAGTTATTTAATTTACATATGATTCAGATGTCAGCATGATATATAATCAGGATTTTAGATGTTTTTAAGGAAAAGAAAGAAAACAAAAATAAAATTAGCTCTATTGACAAGGAGCAAATACATGTGCCTGAAATAAGTTAGGAAGATGGAGTCTTTTTTTTATTTCAAAGAGCTTTGGAGGGAATATAAAATACTTAGTACAATGTGCACATGAGGTGTGCTCATACCTTTAATATATCTCACATATTTATCAGGGAGGAAAAATTTGATCTATTTTTAGAAACAAACTTTGCCAGAGAAAAGGGAGCATGAGAAAGTGCAGTTCCCACCCAAGCTGTGAATTGGTATTTCCGGGTTAAGCAACCAGAATGCCTGATGGCCCTACTCAGAATTACAGGTTTACATGCTGTCTTTCTCCCTATCTCTGCATTCACAAGCTCAATGGATGCTAAGTATTTAGGTAAAATATGCCATTTTACTCTCTTGAAACAAGAAAACTTCACAGGTCCAGGTTACTTTATAATTTACAGCCAAAACAAAAGCAAGACAGAAAAGAAACTAGCAGTATTCTCTAGCATCAGAGGTGCTGCTAAGAGATTAAAGAGTATCTTTGTTTTTATAAAATATCTAGGCAATCAAAGTGCATTTTCTAAGGAAATGAGAAGACAAATGGTGTGCTGTTTTAGATGGAGGAAATAAACAGGTATGGTATTTTCTTATCTTTCTGTCAAAATGTAAAAATTCAAAAAATTAACTGTGGAGTCAGTGTTCAGAGCATATATAAACCAAAGGCTTTCCCTTAGTCGTTTACTAATCCCTTACTAATCCCTTACTTATCTCTCCTACTGTACATGTATTGTTAACAAAGATACAAATGGAGCAGAGACACACAGGCACTCAGAATACCCTCCATTGAAATAGTCTTTGTACTGACCATAGTATATTTAATTTTTAAGATTTACAAAATATTTTCACAATAGTTAGCTCACATATGCATATTTTTGGATTACTGAAGTATTTCTTATGTTTTTATTATGATAGATAATAGGAGATTTTTAAAGATAACATAATGGTCATCTTTTAATTATACCAATGTACTAAATTCTCATAATTTAGGTATAAGTAACAGGAATATAATTAAACTTCCGTAATTTTATGTAATTTTTTAAGAGAGAAATTTAGTTAAAATATTTTCCTTTTTCTAGAAAAATGCTTCTAGTACAAGAACAGAACAATGTTTAAGGTCCCTTCCAACCTTATCCATTCTATGATTCTATGATTCTATGAGGGTTGGTGGAAATAATATAAATTATTGACAGTGAATGCTATGCTTATATCTGAAGAAAAGACCATTTGTAGTTGGCATTTGAGTGTTTCAGAGACCTGCAAGATTTTGTTAAAGAATACAATGCAACTGGAATTTTCAATCTGCCATATTTCAGACAAATGGAAAGAGATAAGCTAAAAAATTAGAAGCACGATTTTGTTTAGCTTAATCGGGGGGGGGGGGATATTTTTTAAGTTTCTTCTATAATTTTGGTTTTAAAATTGCAATGAAGGGGAAAACCTTTGCAGATATCACTTGCGTAGTCAAGTGTTGTTGATTCCACATCCTTCAGGGTGTATTTTAATGGTTAAACATGAGGGATTATCAAGTCATCGAGTAAGGAGGTGTCTGTAACTATATTATTTAATGCTAGATATTTTTATGAAAAATTTACACCACTGTTTTTGTGTGTATGATGCTGTTGCTGGAGGAGGTACAAACCCAAGTTACAAATAAAATAAACAAAAAAAACCCCCAACTCTGTTAAGACTGGATAAATAGTAAGAAGCATGTTTAATACAACTAATTTATAGATGAATGTGGTGCCAAGCCAGAATACATTAACAAGGTAAGGCTGCAGGGTCTCTAGGTAAGATAATATATTGCTTTCATTAAAAAGCAATCTGCATGGACCATATCCACTAACACTGGAAACTCTGCAGCTGTCACCTTTATCAGGGGAACAAGAGCAAGCCACTACATTTTAATCACTGGAGTTTGTCAGGAACGAAAAACAGCCAGCTTCCCACAAATCAACAGACATGTATCCTGATAAGGAGAGTGAATTGGAAAAGGACAGCTACACCCCGCACTACACCACCTATTCTGGAGTGATCAAAGTGCTGTAATTGTAGCAGATAAATCTACTGAATTAGGCTCTGGGATGAAACACCCGTCTTTTCACAAAACAGACGCATGCTTACTGGAGTCATCGTGACATATTTCACTTTTGAGTTGGAGTATTCCCAGTAGTTCACAAAGGCAGCAGGACAGAAAAATAGGATGTTTGTATGCAAAAGCCAGTGGCATTTTTTCCAAAATCTCTTTCCTGATCATATGCACAGTAATTAATATCTGCACTGCAGATACTGAGCTGTTCTCTTAAGTATCTCTGCCAATACGAGTAAACATAATTATTTTTTTAATAAAAGTCCAGTCTTTGAATTTCTCATACCTGATATACACGAAAGCAGATACTATTTTTCTATGGCAGATAATGGCTCAAAGAGATGACACTATGAAATTGTGAGCGGCAATGCCTGGGATAAGAACAGCTTGAAGATTCTTGCAGAATGTGTGTTATGAGAGTCAAATTTTAGCCTCTAGTGCAGTCATATTAATATGATAGCTATCTTGTAGGCAACGATAGCAGATATGACCCCTATAATGGATAATACAACAAGGATTTCCTGTAATTAAAGAAGTACTAACTATAAAACGGTAATGGAAAACTGTTGTGTCCAAGTGAAATACAGAAACATTTGCTTGCTTGTGGAGGGATGACTGTAACTTTTTTTTTTTTAAGACAGGGAGCAACTAATAGACAAGATTTGTGTTTTATTATGAACCAGCACAATAAAAAAAAAAAAAGAAAAAAGGTTTTGGGGGGAGATATTTGCATTTGCAAGAGCTTGGGGTACTGACTAAAATCAGTATAATGTAGCAGAGATGTCTTTTTAAAAGGAGTAATTCCAGTACTGTGCATACAAAGCTTGGAGGTCATCAGATATATTGGCTTCATAGGATTTACAGTTCTAAATTCCCCACTAATGTACTCAGTTGGCTAGGATTAGCCCATTTCCATGAACTGGTATGATCCTTGCTGGCAATTCTGGTGAGAGCACTTAGCTAAACAGCTTATTACCATTTGCAGCAGCAGTCTGGGATCTTAGTCAGCAATGAAAGGGGAATACAATAGCTGTTACCTCACAAGGTAACAGTGGTAATCTTGAGAAATACAACTCGCCAAGCATTATCACTGTGTTCTGTTATTTGCTGCTCATTAAAAGACAAAATTTAGATGATGGTACATGTCTTCTTACTTACAGTGTTTCAAAACTTTCTAGCATTCAGAGAATATTCCAAATAAATCAATTAAATGTTATTGGAACTCTTCAAGGTAGTTCAGTGTATGAGATCCATTATCCCACATACAGTTAACAATCATAACATATCAAAGCCACAGATCTCAGAAATGAATTTGAGTTCTTAACTAGAAAAGCTATTGTTAGACTTTTCTGAGAGCTAAGCTTCAGCGAAATCATCCTGTGGTGTAGTCTCTATGAGGACAGTCATCCCATTTACAGCAATTAAAAAGGCATGCGGAGGCAGGCACCAACAGACACAGACAGGTCACCACAGAGATTTGGGAAAGTGCCTGAGCAGTTGTGCAGGACACACATCCAAGCCACCATCAAAAGTCTCAGATATTGGGAGTCTAATTTCCACCGGCACTCTTACAGGCATACAAGATCTGTAGCTGTGTGACTGCTTCTCCCCGTGCCCCTTTAGCAGGCTCACACAAATATGCCGGGGCAATAAATCAGAGTTCACAGGACTGTCTGCCCTATCTTTGCTGCTTGTGGGCCTGACCAGCTATGCATAAGAATGGCACCAGGTGATGAGGGCATTCACTTGTCACATGCCAAGCAGGTAGCTAAGCAAACCAGCCTGTCACTTTCCCCACTGTCTTTTCGTTCATGCTAAAAGCTGTGGTATCCAGGCATCACCCCCAGCACTCATACATGCAGAGATACATGCACAAACACTGCTCCTGCATGCTCAGCTGTATTGTGACCTGAATCCACAAATACATTATTTTCTCTGGTTTCATTGAGGTATTTTATTTGTCTATTTCTTTATTTTAATGTTACAGTGGTTCAATATGTCTTAACTGCTACAGAGGTGGGGACATCAGGATTTATTCTGATGGGCATAGGAAGCTCACTAGACAGCAAAGAGCTACCTACCTCTGTTTTCAGGCTCTGTTTAATTCTATACTCCACCTCAAAGTAGAAGAGAATTATGTTGTTAAACTTCTGGAAAAAACAGGGAATTGTGTTTGCATTTTATAATTCTGTAAGTGTTTATCAATGAGAGAACTGCAGGCTGGATTTTATCATATGCTTGAAACCTGTTGGTTAGTTGAAGGCCAGAAAATTCAATATGAAATCAGTTTGTTCTTATGTTTCACCCCTAAGAATCAACAATTTTTATCTCTTCTGCATTTCAACTGTCCTTTTAAGGGCAAAATTAATATCCAGATTGGCATGAGAATCAAAGATTTCTTTTTGGCTATCATTTTATTCTGGAATAAAAACTCATGTAATACATCATCTGGAGAGCTACTGAAATAAAATCTCCAATACTCTGTCAACACTAAAAAGAAGGTCCCGTTGTCTTTCTGTTTTCTTGTACTTTACAAGAGAAGATCTGAGTATTTCATGTTGATTGCTTGATTGGCTGCACTGGGACTCTTTAAAAATACTGAAAAAATCAACAGTCTGGTACAAATCAAACACAAGCTTCTATCAGTTATGAGCCTGGGGTATTATCTGAGGTTTTTACCCAGAAAAATGTCATTAAAATTTGCAGAAATTAATTGGTGCCATTGGCTGTAATGGCCTTTCCTGACACAGTTTCTCAAATGTAAAGAAAAATTATGGATAAGGCAAGTTCCTCATGGGATTTTTATAGATATCTGCTTTGTTCTGTTATTGTTTATTGCAAATGTTATTACTGTGATCTATTGCCCCATCATGCTTTGTCTATACTGCTTATGCCATTTCACAGCCCGCAACAACTGAGGGCTTCTGTCACTGACCGAGATAGCTTTTATTTCTAAATTCTACACTTTATATAATCCTATAGCAATCTCTAGGTGCTAATTTTGCGTGGTTAAAATTTCATACTCAAACAGGTCTTGTCCTGATTGATTAAATGTTGCCAGTGATCTTCCTAGAACAATTGTGATTCTTCTCTCAGTCAGTGCATCTTCTTCTACAGTTAAATTGCTATATCAAGCTGCAGAAGCTATTATTTTATTTCAGTTGTTATGTTTTCTATGTCTGTGAAACAGGTCTATAGCAAATCACTTCCTTTTATTACTTATAAAACTATTTTCTTAAGTACAAGTTAAATTATCCTGAGAGCTAACCTTCCAGAAAAGTAAGTCTTTTAGTAGCAGAACACTTAAGAAATTCAGCCTTTGCCTTACTGCCATACAAATATAGTGGTAAATGAATCCCAAAAAATTAGATTTGAGAGTCACAAAAGGTTTTCTATTTTATACCAGCAGGTATTCTAGTACCATCACTGAAGTCAGATCATGCAATTTTATTGCATTGCATTTTCCATTCTGGGGATTGAAAGATGCACTTAAAGGCATTTGAAACCATAAATCTTACTTTATAAACTGCTGTGAATTACACTTTAAAGCATACTTTACATCATTAAACCTCTTCAGAATATACTGTGTATTATTTATTGGACCTTTAGGTTAACCTGTTCAATGTTTTCTGTAAAATGCAATAGATTGCATGTGAGATGCTCTGGCAATATAACCAAAACCCAACAAACATGGGGAAAGAGGAAAACTTATTGCAATATTATAATTTCAGCAATGGAGGAGTATTTTCTTTATTCCCCCTAGACTTCAAACTCATCATACATATGTGTGAAGTAGCATAAAATTATCAGTGCCCTTAACTACCTGCCCAACCTTCAGTCTGTAAAACAGTGACGGTTAGCCCGTCATTTTTCAGTTTTAATCTGCTTCTGCTACATGCACTAGTAATCTGTCTTCTGCCTGTGCATTTTAACTCTGGTGATCCAATGCCACTACTCTATCTAGTTTTGGTAACTTTAGTGTACAGCTTTCAAACACACATTTTATCTCTGTGACTGTGAGTTTGTTTTTGTCTAGATTGTTTCAGCGCTGCACTTCAGTATTTTAATTGATTATCCTGTGCTAAAGTTGTAAATCCTTGCAGAGCCCCAGCAAGAGTTCACTGAAAACAGTAACAATAGGCTTTGTGGGCTCAAGGGATCAGTAACAGAAACACAGATTTTCTTTCATATGGGTTTTTTGTGGTTCATGTTCTCTCACCACTGAGAGTGTCATTGTAGGGTAAGTCTTCCGTGGCCTATTTTACATGGCATTATAGTCACACTCTGGTTGTAAGAGTCAAAGATTCCCATAGCAAAAATATGACGATTGTTATTAAACTTTTGTTGTCACTCTCAGGAAAAAAAGGTCTGCATTTTAATAACTCTGAAGGTTGAATATGGCCTTTCTTATAAAGGCAGTTCCTTCAGACCAGCATCATTAGACTGGAGATGTTGATGAGTCCCATTCTGTGAATCTCAGATCAATGGGAAAGGGTTTTCTCTACCTTTTGTTTGTGATTTCCAAGACTTCTCCTCTGCCATCTTTCTTTCTTCATGTTTATTGTGCCATCCTTGTCTCCCCATTATAGGTCAGACATCCCATAACATTTAATGGCCCTTGCTGAGGATATTAAGGAACTGCTAAGAACAGCTGTATGTTTGATGTCACATTGGGTCTTCAGATGACTCCATTAAAGTGGCACAAATCTAAGCTGATGCTCCCAAGGACATTGTGCCCATCTGGAATTGTTAATTTTAGGACCAGAAACACCACTGTCCATAGAGCTAGGTACTTGTGGGACAACATTATTTACCATTAAAGCAGCCAAGGTGCACATATTTCTCCACTGCATGGAACTTGAAACAATGCTTAAGGCTGGGATCTTTCCTCCCCTTGTCTGATCATCTCCCAGCTCCATATGTTTTTTCACCATGTCAAATGGTGTGGCATTTATGACAAAAGCTGTAAGTAGACAAAGATATATTTTTAAATCAATTAAATCAACTATTCATCATACAATATAGACTATTCCTTGTTTTGTAAAGATGTGATCTATGCTTAAGCATCTCACAAAAAGTCTACATTTGCCAGATTTTTTTCAACACCCAGTTTAACCCCCTGTAATTCATGCCTAGATGGCTGAAAGTGACCTGTCTGAGATCTCTTAACATTGTTTGTACTGAAAATGGATATTGGGTCCCATGTCAAGAGCCTTGCTCATAGCTGATTAATTTCATGGGAAGAGGAACCCTTGGGTGGTGTTCTGTTTTTTTCTTTCTCATTCAGTTACACTTGTACTAAGATACTTACAAGCAATGCCTCAGAAATTTCCTGGGTGCCCATGTGAACCCCCTGTACCTAGCACAATCCATTGGCTGCCAGCCCCCAAGATGAGACCCTGAGGAGATGTGAGGAGCATCTCCAGAGAGGGTGGGCAGTTGTCTGCTACAGTAACTTCCATTGTGCAGTGTTATCTTCCCTGTCGCTTATACGGTAAGGAGGAAAGCTGCCCTCATTCACCTTTCATTTCCCCCCAGAAAATCATGTATCAAAGGATATGTGAGGTGGATGCAAGGTCACCAGCTTGCTGGAGCTCAGCCGCTCACTCTGCTTTCCACCTGGTTGCAATAGCATCAACCAACAGGTCTCAGAGAGGTATTTCCTGATTATACTCTACATATCACTCTTCTGACAGCCATCCTTGCAAATAAGAGCTATAAAAATCAGCTTGTTGACGTGCTTTGGGATTGGAGTTACATTTTCTTAGAGGATATTGTTCTGATTTATTGAACCTTCTGATCACTTGACAAAGTTAACCTAGAGAAACCCTTATCTTTATCAGGTCATCCATATAGTCAAGCTACAAGCCTGTGTGTAAAGGCTTTGCAAGACCCAAAAAAAAGGCCTGTTGTACTTCCACTAGTGTCCAGGTGGTGTGAAGAGGACCTGCTCCTGACTTCTTATTGCTTTAGCTGTTCCCAGAGATGTAGAGACAATGCATAACAGCATAGTCAGGTCCTTTGAAAGCCCTGGAACAGCAGGATGCAGACCAGACCAACTCTTTTTCAGAAATGAACATGGGCTCAATCCTCAGTTTGTGTAAACTGGCACAACTGTAACTAGCTTTATTAGAGAACTGTGGTGATTCAAAACATTTGAGAGGCTGGCTCCCCAGACTGAGCGATCAGAAATGTAGGACAGCCAGAAAAGAGACATAGACCATTAAAAAAACAATTATAATAGATTTTTTATATATATACATACTGCAGGCTTGTCTTTAATCTTTAAAGTTTTAATCTTCTGCTGTTTACAAGAGAGAACATGATGTATTTTTGATAATATATTTTCAAAACTCAGGTCCAAAGTCATACTTCTTTAGAGGTCTTATGGCTGTTTGTGCTTTTTTGATGTTTGAACCATCATGCAGACCTGATAAGTAGATGAATGACCATGATAAATGTGCATAATGAGAAAGTGATAAGAATTGCATCTTCTGACATGAGTTATGTCTCTGTTGTCCAGAAATGGAGATGTTCTACTTTTATCTTTACTCTCTAATTTCTTAATTAGAAAGAAAGCATATTTTCCACCCAGTGCATATGTATTTGGCAAGTACACTGTCTAATAACAAGATATCTCAGCCAGTGACCTTATTATAGACACTGCTGTATTTTTTTGTTTAAAAATGTCTCTCCTCCCTGTAGAGCGTGAGCCACAGGACCAAATTTTATGCAGTGATATATAACAAAAAATTGCTAGACATAAAGTTTGATGGTATCCTGATGATTTGCAAAAAATTAAGGATCAGGGCCCAATCCCGTAAGCTTTTCAGAGTACATTCTCATTTCCTCACATATATGGTCTATTTCAAGTTTCTGGGATTAGTTATAGGGGTAATTACATACACATGTATTTTGAAAACCTAGCTATGGAGATCAGATTCTAATCTGAGATGCCCAGAAAGTCCGGATCCTGAAAGCCTTATAAGGGCAAAACTCTCTTTAATGAGATTTGTCCCATTGGTAAGACTCCTGGTTTAGAAAGGCAACAAAAGCATAGCCACTGAAACAGTTCTCTAAAAATGAGCCACTGCATGCTGTTGGAGAACTAGGGCTGCAGATTTATTTTGGAAAATGCAGTCTGCACCCAGTGACCTTAACTTTTCAGAAATCAAGTCAATGGGCTGAATTTATTTATAGCAGTGTTGCTTTCAATCCAGATTTTGTTAATTGTCTCATGCCTCTACCCTGCAAAGATTCCCACGCTTGCATGATTTTCATGCTGCAAACTTCCACAAAAAAAAAAAACAAAACAACATTTGTGGAAGCAGAGCTTAATGGATTGTACCTACTTCTCTCGACGTAAGTGAAAAAACTGTTCACTTGATTGAGAGGAAGATAATATTAGCAGCAATAAAGCTACACTAAGTTGAGAAATTATTCATGCTGTAAACAGCAAAACTATATTGGCATCAGATTCATAGAATGAGAAAATTAATTAAAATTAATCACTTTTTATTACTTACTGCACAACTGTTGTAATACAGTGTTTTATACTGCCATTTAATTACGTGCATTACTTTTCTGCAATAGTACAAAAACACTTATTCTTAAAAACCGTATTTGAAAGTAAGTACCCCAGGTAACTGCAAAAGCATATTTTGCATATATTTTTGTTTTGCTTGCATCAAAAGGCAAAGTGTATAAAACATCAGCAATACTACGTGTAGCAAACAGGAGAGAAACATTTTGTGGGGGGTGTTTATTTAGATTTTCATGGTTTCCTTTCAAACTAAGATTTGTTTACTAGAGGCATTACAATTTAGTGAGACAAATTAGGCTAAACTTTTTATCTCTGGTGGTTTGCACATGCACTGATTGAACTAGTATTTCTTCTAAAGATTGCCTAGGAAGATAAATGAACAAGAGGAGCAATTAGAGTAAGGAAAAACTAAAGATTGGCTGACATGATTTAAGTTTACCTCTAAGGCAGTTTGTCATTTTGTCTCTATAATCTCTATCAGAATTGACTAAAACCGTAAACATAAATCATTATACTAATTTATTTCACCACACTGTGGTCTGGGAGAAGAAGATTTCATTTTTTTCAACACACTTTGGGGGATTCAAGTATTTGCAGAACTTTTTTAATATAGTATAAAAACCAAGCCACCCTAAAGAATTATTGATTAGTATTTCAGCTTCTTTAAAATCTGATTTTTTGTGTGTTAAGCCAAGAAATGTTTCTGTTACTATTGCTAAAATAACTATTAAGAATTCAGAATAAATAGGCATGGCTTTGATTTTTTTACATGACTGTATAAAGCTTAATGCATGACAAAATGTAATGCAAGGCCATCAGTTAATACTTCACACTAAACCAGTTAATAAGCAGCCTTCTCTCCTGAGATGCATCAAGAACGAAGTCTGTAGGACTGTGGAATACCTTTGTGGTAGGAAAACTAGTAGATATCTGAGGACATCCTGAAATATAAATCTCCATGGGCTGTCACAACGCCTGTTACAGACTCTCCAAAAATAGACCTCTGTATATCTTCATTAGGAACTGTACTAACAACACTGGCTGCCTGCAATTTTATTCAGAAGCCATAGTAAAGCAAGGATTATATTATGTTGCTCTTGTCAAGTGAAATATTCCTTATCAGTGACTCTAAGGGTTGAATTTTCCAATGTCACTTAAACATCTATGTCCTGCTGACTTACCTATTTGTGAATGGTCTCAGTTGATTCAGTGGAGCTCCTTGCATATGCCAATGGCAGCAGTATCACTCTGTGAATTGTTCCCCCAAAGTACCACTGTCAGAGGTTTTGCCCCCCCTCATGCCCGCACTCCCACAGAGCTCTTACAGCACAGGCCACGCATTGCCTGACTTCACTGACAGCCAACCCTACCAAAACCAAGACAAATGAAGATTGGTTCTGATAGCTAGATCCAATGAAAGGAAGGAGAGGAAATGTGACTCCAGGTCTAGTAGGGCGGCCTTCAGCTAAATCTGGTTAAGAATATTGTGAATATTCTGAGTGCATTTCTAAACCTGGGCTAGGAGTGGCACTTTCCTACAAAACCTTTACATAAAAATAGATAATTTGAGGATGACTGGAATTTTGGGAGACTAATTTCCTGTGGATTTGTGTCTCCTGATTGATTTACTTAGTAGCCTGAGAAGGAGAGGGTCTGGCACAGCCATTTCCCCTGTCAGATTATGTATAGGTCTCTGTGCCCTGCCTTGGCACCTGTTTTCATGAAACCTTAAGGAGTTTAATGGTCTTTCAGACTGGCTGGATGGCCAGATCCAGAGAGTTATGGTAAATGGGGTCAAATTTAGTTGCTGGCTGGTCACCAGTGGTGTCCCTCAGGGCTCAGTTTTGGGGCCAGTCTTGTTCAACAACTTTATCAATGATCTGGTGGAGGGGATTGAGTGCACCCTCAGTAAGTTTGCAGATGACACCAAATTGGGTGGGAGTGTCGATCTGCTTGAGGGTAGGGAGGCTCTGCAGAGGGACCTGGACAGGCTGGATCGATGGGCTGAGGCCAATTGCGTGAAGTTCAATAAAGCCAAGTGCCAGATCCTCCATTTCAGTCACAACAACCCACAGCAGCTCTACAGGCTTGGAGCAGAGTGGCTGGAGAGCTGCCCAACAGAAAAGGACCTGGGCGTGCTGATGGACAGCCAGCTGAACATAAGCCAGCAGTGTGCCCAGGAGGCCAAAAAGGCCAACAGCATCCTGGCCTGCCTCAGGAATTGTGTGGCCAGCAGGAGTAGAGAGGTGATCATGCCCCTGTACTTGGCACTGGTGAGGCCACACCTCAAGTACTGTGTTCAGTTCTGGGCCCCTCACTACAGGAAGGACATTTAGGTGCTGGAGCATGTCCAGAGAAGAGCTACCAAACTGGTAAAGGGTCTAGAGAACAAGTCACATGAGGAGCGGCTGTGCCAACTGTGAATGTTTAGTTTGGAGAAAAGAGGAGGCTGAGGGGAGGCTTCATCACCCTCTACAACTACGTGAAAGGAGGTTGTAGGGAGGTGGGCGTTGGCCTCTTCTCCCAGGTAAATAACCACAGGACCAGAGGAAATGGTCTGAAGTTGCAGCAGGTGAGGTTTAGATTGTCTATTAGGAAGTATTTCTATACTGAGAAGAGTGGTCAGGCACTGGAACAGGGAGGTGGTTGAGTCACCATCCTTGGAGGTAGTCAAGGAATGTGTAGATGTGGCACTTCAGGGCATGCTCTAGTGGCCGAAGTTGGGGTTTTTTGTGGGGGTTTTTTGGTGAAGTGTGTGGGATTGTTTGTGTTTGTTTGGGGTTTTTTTGTTGGGGTTTTTTTGTGCGGATGTTTGGACTCAGTGACCTCAGAGGTGCCTTCCAACCATGTCAATTCTGTGATTCTGTGATTCTACTTAATTTACACTTAATTCAGCACAAGGAAACTATGGCAAGAAAATGTGTCATTTTATCACTTCATTTCTGCTCAACATAATATGCACACAGACACATGCATATCTTAATGAGAAATATGTAAAGGACTTGGTGTTTCATTGATTTCACTGGCACATCCACTGCAGGTGGCAGTTCATCCTCTGGCCCATAGTGGTCCCTGGAAGTCTCTCCAAACCACAGAAGCAGCCTACAGGGTTGGGCACAAACTCTGGAATAAACTCTGCTACCTTTATTTCTTATTCCTCCCTTTCCCCCTTCCCCTCCCCCTTTTTTACTAGAAAGTATGAGTAACTGAAATCCCATTCTTTCTCAGATTTGTATTGCTAGACCAGAGCTTTTACCAATTAAGTTGTGTGACCAGCTTTGAACAGAAAAAAAAAAATGTGGCTATGAACAGAATACCATAGAGCTGCAGGGCCTTTTAATTATTCTTTTTTTCAACCTGATTTCCTATACTTTTCCTTTAAAAGCATGCTGGAAAAGGTTAGATGAGTTTCTAATTTCCCACCCCCCCACACCCCCCCCTACCCCCCCCCTTCATGCTAGCTGGGACTGGTTATTGGGAATGGAACAGTAATTCCTATAATTAATGGCAATGTGTGGGAACAAAAAAACACTGTTGTTCAGAAATGCCAAAGCCTTTGAAATTTCTTCGAAAGAGTTCTAAAGTCAAGATAAACATTAGTGATGAAATGAACCAAGATTAGCTCCATTCTGGCTTTACCCTAAGCAAAAGATGTGTTTTCAAGGAGCAGGTATTTCAATGCTGTCTATATACGTAGGCCAGAAAAATTACTGCTTAGTTGTAAACTCACTGAAAGGAGGGAAAAGAGGCAACTGGTGCCAAGTCTTCTGACTGACCAGAAGCGATGTTTTATGTTGAGAAAACGGTCATCCCAGCTTTGAACTCCAGAGGGCAATAGTCAACAGCACGACAGGTACGTAGGCCTTTGTTTAAAAAAAAAAAAAAAAAAAAAAAGTGATTTCCAATAGCTTTCTTGATACTACCAGCAGAACTGGGATCATGCCAATAGACACATAACAATAGTGGGTGCAGAACACACAGCCAAGGTTGTCAGAAATACAGCTGGTAACAGAATATGGGCGTAAGTGGAAAAAAAAGTGCTCTACAGGAGGTCAGTAACATGCTGCAGGAAAAGCAGGGTAAGACATGAGTGAGAAGATATGTTTTGAAAGCAGGTAAGAAGGGCCATGTAATCTGAATAAGCCCTTATGTGTGCTAACTAATAGCTTTAAGTTAAGTGTGGCATATCTATAAAAACTCGTTATTATTTATTATTATTATTATACTTTTAAAAAATCAGACTTACCACATGTTCAGAATACAGGAATTCCTGCAAGCATAATCTGAGCTACATCACTCTTGCATATCTTTGTTAGTGCAACACACCATTGGATTCTGATTAATCAGGAACAATTATATCTTAATACCACTAAATTATTTAATATTATAAGTGTTTTTTGAAAGGTGCCCCAGATAGGACCTATGTTTTCCAAGCAAAGCAATCCCACTCCAATTGTGTCACTGGTAATACCAGTAAGCACTCTCTTGTATCTCACATAAGGTCACTGCTATGGTTGCTTTTGTTACTACCTGGAATCTTACGAGTTGTTTTAGTACTTCACCAAGATGTCTGCTGCCTACTTTGTCACAGCTGTGCCACTTCTCCCATCACACAGAGGAGGTTTCCCTGCCCTACTCCATCTCTAAGTGGAGGTAACCTCTCCTGGATACCATTACAGATTAAATCACAGGCTCTGTAAAGCAAAATGGAATCCAAACAAAACTGGAATAGACAGTAGGCAGATAAGGGGGAAAAAAGAAAAAAAAAAAAAAAAAAAAAAAACAACAAAGAAACGAAAAGAAAACAAGAAAGTGAAGTTGTCTTTTTGCACGTCATTTTTTTGTGCTTCTGTAAGTAATGTTTTTCAGAAAAATATTTTGCATGTTTTGCTGTTACATGTTAGCATCACCTCACTTCCTGAGTCAAGGAAGAGCTACACCTGCCAGCTGAGGTTTTGCTGGGTAAGTAAAGTTTGTCAGAAAGCAGTGGTGGGATGTTAGTCAGCCACCCATCCAGGTACTCCTGTTCCTGTAGCTATTTGTTTATGTTGTACAAGTAACTCACTATTTGACTTTATTATTTTTAGGATTTCTGGGGTTTGCCTTTCCAACTAGTTTTCAAAGTGGCTCCTGT
This sequence comes from Hemiprocne comata, assembly GCA_020745705.1. Lineage (NCBI taxonomy): Eukaryota > Metazoa > Chordata > Aves > Apodiformes > Apodidae > Hemiprocne > Hemiprocne comata. The sequence goes on along the minus strand of CM036616.1, from coordinate 63,825,945 downwards.
AAAATGGCTGCGCTTTGTTGCAGTTTTACAGAGGCAAGATGGGTATAAGCTCTATTCCCCACCTTTAATGTAAATAGCACCCTCTCAGCAGCTCACAGAATAACTGGAAGCTGTGTCTGGTTCAGACTGAGTACAAATACATTTGAGATAAATCTACGTTTGTTTGTTTTGTTTTGTTTTTCCTTTAGTTGGATTTATTTTTGCATTATTTTAAAAACACCTAAGTTTTAGTGTTCCTTCTCTTGAACCAGTAACAGGAGCAACAGCATACATTCTTTACACTTCCACAAAGTTGTTGGTTAAACGCATATTTTGAGAGGCAGTATCTGTGATGCCAGAACGTTTATACTTTCTTGTTAATCCCAGAAATGGGGACAGTAATCACAGATATGTTATCCCTGGGTGTGACTCTTGTTTTTAAAGTAGAATCACTGCACAGGGCTTAATATTGCCATGCTTGCATGTAACTAAATCTAGAATCTGTTCTATCACTGCCTTCACACTGAAAGCACTACATTTGCCTGTTTTAGATACCTGAGGGTCATATTTCCTTCTGCAGAGATAACCTCTTGTCGCAGTTGCATTCCACTGGACTCAGGAAACTACTGCACGGTGAAACTAAAAATGATCTTGATTTTCTTCTTGTTCCTCTTTATTAATAAGAACAAAATTTCGGATGGAAGTATTGGCACAATACAAAGGGACAATGAGTGAGGGATTCATATCCAAGATACCACTAAAACTCAAATTTACATTTAATTATTTAAGTTTAATGTGAATTTAAAATAAAGGGAGTGAACAATCTCTGACAATTGTGAAAGCTCTGGCATGTAAATTCACATGTCAGGCAGTAAGGGTTTATAAAAAATTGTGATACCACAATCAGCTTTACAGGTTCATAAATAGCAGCTCATAGCTAAGAGAATATAAGTGATGCAAGCAACTTACTCTCCCAAAGTTTGATACCATTCTTCAGTAACGGATTTCACAATGAAGGAGAAACAAAGATACCTGGACTTCAGTAAAGCATCTGATAACCTCTGACACAGAAAATCATCTGTTAAAGCAAAGATTAATATAAAAACTGTGAAGTTGGTTGTAATTGGCTAAAAATTAGGTGGCAGCGTGAACAGGAGATTAAACACCGGCTCCAAGGTTACAGGCAAAGTTTCTGAGAGGTCATAATAGGGGGTTGTATTACTTAGCAAGATTTGCACCAAAAGTCATGACAGTTGTCCAAGGTTCAGAGCTGAGAGGAGCTGCCAGCAGAAGGGGATCTGAGTGTCCCACAGAACAACCAAATAATCACAAGGGCTATAGTAATATAGTAAAAGAAAAGGAAACTTCATCATAAAAACTGCCCAGTTAGTAACATAGGTACTTCTAAAAATCTCTGCTACAAGTGAGAGACTTTGTTCTTGAAAATGAGACGGGAAGAGAAACAGTAGTGATCATAGATCACCATTTAGTCCTCAATCATATACAAGAAGAAAAAACAATGGTGATATAGTAGACCAGAAATATTGTACAGCAATATTGTACAAAATCTTGCTGAGACTTCATGGGGATGTATGTGGCATGTGAAGTTTTAGTGTCTGTTAAAGACAAATGAAGTCTGCAGGTGTTGAGAAAGATGCTCAGGGAAAATGAGTAGATTACAAACTCATTCCTCTCTACCTATATCCCTTCAATGTGTCTTTAAGGTGAAGAGATTCCTATACTCTTTTGATTCTGATGTTACAGACGATGACTCTTTGTATGTGGACTTATAATTGTCATTAATTTTGTAACTTGCATACTACCCTTTCACTTTTACCCACAGATCCTCCTTCTCAACCTTGTTTTTTCAAGGGTGCCTTTCAGAGCTCTTTTCCAATGGTGTCTTCTTTCTAAATGTGGAAATGCAGTGTCCTTGACTTTTGCCAGACTGTTTCTTCTTGCCCTGTTTGTAAGTTTAGAGTCTAAAATGTTTCCTGTGTTCCATGCTAGTATCAATGATATAACAAATCTCAACATTAAATTAAGGTTCTAAAGTGTTATGAAAGAGCAATTCTAGTTGAGTAGGTGTGTTGTGGATATCTTTGGATCAAAACAGAGGCAGGCGAGTTAAGAAGGTTACACAGTAAATATATTAATCCTACCTCCATAGTGTGACCAGCACACAGTGTAGTGTGTGATTTTTTTATTTCATGTGCAAGAAAGATCTTTTCTGTAGATTTCAAATAATGTATTGGGTAGGATACATTAAACATTTTTTTGCTTTGAAGCAGTAGCTCACAGGAGAATGTCTTTGCCTCACTGAGCATCAATATTAGAAAAAAAATAACATAAAAATAGCACTTTAGTATTACTCAAATATGCAATTAAAGCTGCGCAATTTTACTGGACTTTTCATTACTACCAATGAATATTAATCTTTTTATATATGAAGACAATTATTTAGTTCCTAACACAAGCTTTGTCTGTATGAAAATCACATTGTACCTTTTAATGCCAAAAAATACTTCTTTTCTGTAACATGACATTATATCGACTAAATCTGTGTTGTTTTTTCCACCCTTACTTTTCCATATTACATCCACTTGCTTCCTGGGACACACAAAAATTAGATAAAGTATATTATATGGCAGAATAATTAGTTTTTAATCATAATTGTCAAGCTGTTTTTCTTGAGGCATAGTTTTGCTCTTTATATATTTTAATAACGATCCCCTAAATTTATATCTGACTTTTCTGACCTTTTGGGTCTCTGTCTGCCTGTCATTTTTAGAGTTGGTGAGCTATAACCCTACCCTGTACCTTGTTCCTTGAAGAGTGTATCCTCTACCAGAGCATCTCCTATGCTGGCCACAGACTTCCTGCATCTCCAACACCTAAAAAAGCCCCAGTAAGTTAGTTTCAACAGTTTTCCATGCAGGGTCAAAGAAAAGGGATTGCAGGAAAAGTAACAAGGGACTGTGTTTTAAGGTGTAACCAAACCCTCCCATAGAAAAACGAGTACTGAGCTGCATTTAATTATTTTTATTTGTTTTTCTAGGAATTATTTTTTTTAGGTACCATAGTATGCAAGCCCATACCGCTCAAGTATCTTTTATTCAAATGTATCTTTCAAAAGGGGAGAAAAGGTATGACAGATAAAATGTATGATTGCTAACAAGAGCGCACACAACTTTCAAAATGCGACGTGGCAGGCATCTCTTCACATTCCGGGCAAATGGCACACGGTACCGGGAGACATTAGGTTTTTAAAAGTGAAGTTAAACTGATAAATTAGACCTCATTTATTGAACAGCAGTTACAGCCAATTGCCCAGGGAGTCATTTGACACCTTTGAAGACCCTGCTAACTTAATTGGTGATAGTTTGGGGGCTGAAGGAAACATTTAAGCCTGTAGCAGCAGGACACCGTGCAGCATGAAAATGGAGAAGACAGGCATTCTCACTGACAAGGGGAGTCATATATAGATTTTTGTGTCCATTGTTTTCGCTTATTTGTGTGTGTGCTTTACTCAGTCAATCAAATATAATTGACACCACTGGGTTCTGTTGTTTTGTGGATGACAGGAGCTAATGCAAGGGAAAAAAGCTGGAAGTAAACTTCCCCCTGAAAGGCTGTGTAAAGGTTTTTCCACTGGACTTGTGACATTTTTTGCTCAATTGTATTAATTGATGTAGTGACAAGGCAGTTGGAAAGATGATGGATACTGATCACTACACTTTTTTTTTTTTACTTTTTTTTCTTTTTTTTTTTAAGTATCTGGGCATTAACATAAACTCTGCTTTTTTGTAAGCAGTAGGATTTCAGCCAGTAATAATGTAAGATGGAGGTTTAAGAACCTGCTTTATGGGACTCAATAGTTATGGCTGGAAATTACTATGAAATGAGCAAGGAATGTTGCCTTGGGACAAACTTTTATTCAGGACACCCATGTCCCCACCTTGATTTTCTGTTCCAATTTTTCCCCTTGTGTTGGAGCCCTCCAGATTAATCGACTCCTTCCATCACCTCAAAGGGCATATTTAATTAATGCTAAGCTGGATCCTCCCTAGATTTAAAGCATCTCCAAATTCAGGTTGAAAACTTAATTGCCTAAATGAGGTGGTAAGTAGATTTTGGTTCCCACAGTGAGTAACCATAGTTAGGTGGCTGGCCTGCAGCCCTGCAGAGTACAATCACGGGTATTCCCTGGATTCAAGGTATGATGTAGCAACTACTCTGTGATGATACTGACCACATCACACACACATCTATTATTCTACCCCACATCTTTTCACCGAGGCCTCTGTAGTCCCAGCTCAAAGGAGGTGTCCCCGTGTGCACATGACCAAGCACAGAAACGAGAATTTGGTAACACAAGCGTAGCTTTGCCTTTGAATGCAGATGCTTGATCTGGGATAAAACAGAGATCAATCAGTCAGTTTCCTAAAGGATGTCATCTCTGGAGTTGGCTCAGTATATAAATTGTATAATCATAATCTTAGGTTTTTTAAAAAGACACCAATGTCAGTTCCTTTCTTCTGGACTTAATTCAAAGGAGGTGACTAAAAAGGGAGTTTGTAAGAGTCCAGACTTCGAATGGTGAAATTCTGAGGGCTTGACACAAAATGCAAGTACACCTGTGAATCAGTGTTAGAGGGAGCATAGGTATAATCTATGAATATTGAACCAGTCATACCCTTCCATCTACTCATTGTCTGTGGTTGGGGTTGGATGCCTTGGTGTGCCCAATCACAGTGCAGTGTGCAATATGTGAAACAGTTGGGTTTCCTGCAAGGGCAGATATCTTCAGAAAAAAGATAGAAACATTTGCAAATTAAGTGGTAGGTAATCAAAAGCAGATACTGAAACAAAGAATGTCAGTGTAGACTTATCTTAGTAGTTCAGCTATTTCTTTGGTACCTATTGATACAGTTTGCCTATTTGAAAAGTAGAGATCCATCAACATGAACTGGCTGTCACTTCAAAGTGTTTGGTTGCTATCATTTCTAGTCTTGATCAAACGGCAGTAATAAGCTGCATGCAACTAGACTGTATAGGTGTTTGCATTGTGTACTTTTAGTGTCCAAGCTGATGGGAAATGAAGAGCCAGCCAGGGATGCATTCCTGCTTGAAGAATGCCAAGTAGCTATCGAAGAGAGAGCCTCGAGTTTCACACGTCATTGAAGTATAAAGTTGTTTACCAACCAGTGCAGACTGCTGATGTAAAAAACGATATGTTTGCATACCTGTGGAAAGGAAAACCTTTGGGTTTTTTTAGAAGGACTAAGGTCAAGTAAGAGGGTAAAAGACAACACACTTCAGGAAGTAAGGAAGGGGGAAGGAAGGGAACAGCAAGTTATCTGAATGAGAGAGGATATTCTTTTGACATGACCTTAGCATAAGTGAATGAAATACTGTTCTTTTTGATTCTTCAGTTTTGTCTTTTGTATGTGTAAGTGTTCTGTATGGTTTTAGATTTTATGGATACTTCCTGTACTTAACCTGTTTCGATTAGTGATTTAAGTGAACTAAGACAGTATGATGTCCCTTGCCCAAGGATGTGGTGAGGCTATAAAATGGGGCCCAGTGAAACCCTGAAATCTTTCAGCTCTTCAGTCTATCCTCCACACTCTAGCCAAAGGGTACCAGACACCTCTTTTGCTGCATGGGATATCAGAGAGTCAGCATCACAAGGATCAAAGGAGGCAGAAGTTTTGCAGTTGCTGTTGATGACACTGAAGGCTGTCTGCATGCAGTAAAATACTGGGACATGAGCTTCACGGTGGAGGCTTACAGAAGGATGTGTCACATTTGTGAAGTGAGTATTTTCTTGCCCCTGTAGGAACTTGTAAAATTATGAGGAAACAAAACTCAGTATCTTGAAGGACAACATAATAGTTAAAATATTCACATGATTAAACAGCAAGTGCCTGCTGAGACTTTCAGTTTTGATGTCAAGTCCATCTAAAGCATATGAATTCCATTAATTTCAGTAAGCTTTCAGTCACAGTCCTGTAATGTTTAAGAGAATCACAGAATCATATAATCATAGAATGGTTACAGTTGGAAGGAACCTTAACGATCATCGAGTTTCAACCTCCCCTGCATGGGCAAGGACTCCTCCCACTGGATCAGGCTGCTCAGACCCCCATCCAAACTGGCCTTGAATACTTCCAGGGATGGAGATTCCACACTTCCCTGGGCAACCTGTTCCAGTGTCTCACTACCCTCACACTAAATAATTTCCTTCTGATCTCTAACCTAAATCCCTCCTTCAGTTTAAAACTTACTTCTTGTCCTCTCACTACAAGCCCTTGTAACAAGTCCCTCCCCAGCTTTCTTGTAAGCCCCCTACAGGTACTAGAAGGCTGCTATGAGGTCCCCCCAGAGCCTTCTCTTCTTCAGGCTGAACAATCCCAACTCCTTCAGCCTGTCCTCGTAAGAGAGGTGCTCCGGCCCTCAGATCATTTTCGTGACCCTCCTCTGGACACGTTCCAACAGGTCCACATCTTTCTTGTGTTGGGGGCACCAGAGCTGGACACAGTATTCCAAGTGAGGTCTCACCAGGGCAGAGTAGAGGGGTAGAATCACCTCTCTTGATCTGCTGGTCACACTTCTCTTGCAGCCCAGGATGCAGTTGGCCTTCTGGGCTGCAATTGCACATTGGTGGCTCATGTTCAGCTTTTGGTCCACTAGTACCCCCAGGTCTTTTTCCACCGGGCTGCTCTCAAGCGTGTCCTCCCCCAGCCTGTATGCATATCTTGGGTTACCTAGGCCTAGGTGCGGGACCCTGCACTTGGCCTTGTTGAACCTCATGAGGTTCACCTGGGCCCAATTCTCCAGCTTGTCCAGGTCCCTCTGGATGGTATCCTGTCCCTCTGGGGGAATGAAGCAAACTTGCTGATGGTGCTCTCCATGCCACTGTTGAAATCATTAATGAAGAAATTAAACAACACAGGTCCCAGTATGGACCCCTGAGGGACACCATTTTTCACCATTATCCATCTGGACTCAGAGCCATTGACCACTACCCACTGGATGCGACCACCCAGCCAGTTCCTTATCCACTGAACAGTCCATCCATCAAACCCATATCTCACCAATTTAGAAAGAAGGATACTGTGGGGGACCATGTCAAAGGCCTTGAAGATGTCCAGATAGATAACATCCACTACTTTTCCCTTGTCTACTGATGTAGTCATACCGTTGTAGAAAGCCACTAGGTTGGTCAGGCAGGACTTGCCGCTGGTAAAGCCATGCTGGCTGTCCTGAATCACCTCTCTATCCTGCATCTGCCTTAGCATGTCTTCTAGGAGGATCTGTTCCATGATCTTCCCAAGCACAAAGGTGAGGCTAACAGGTTGTAGTTCCCAAGTTCTTCCTTTCTACCCTTTTTTAAAATGGGCATAATGTTTCCTTTCTTCTAGTCACCAGGGACCTCACCTGACTGCCATGACTTTTCAAGTATCATGGAGAGTGGCTTGGCAACTACATCCGCCAATTCCCTCAGGGCTCTGGGATGCATCTCATCGGGTCTCATGAACTTCTATATCTTCAGGTTCCCCAGATGGTCACGAACCTTGTCTTCACTTACAGTGGGGGGGACTTGGTCTCTCTGGTCTCCATCCTGTGGGCCATCAATGTGAGAGTCATGAGGAGAGAGGTTGCCAGTGAAGACCGAGGCAAAAAAGTTGTTGATAATCTCAGCCTTCTCCTCATGTGTTGTTACCAGTTCACCATTGTGGCTCATCAGGGGCGGTACGCTTTCTTTAACCTTCCTTTTCTGGTTTAGGTACCTGTAGAATCCCTTCTTGTTTTTCTTTACATCTCTTGCCAAGTTCAGTTCCAGCTGCGCCTTGGCCTTCCTGACCTCATCCCTACATAACCAGGCAGCGTCCCTATACTCTTCCGAGGATACCTGTCCCCTCTTCCACGGCCTGCGTAGGTCCATCTTGCCTTTTAGTTTGACAGGTCTTGACAGCCATACTTGTCTCTTGGCTACCTTGCCCGTCTTCTTACACCTGGGGATTGAGATCTCTTGTGCCCTATGGAAAGCATCCTTAAAAAACAGCCAGCTCTCTTCTGCTCCCTTGTCACTGAGGGCCATTTCCCATGGGGTCCTATCTACTAACTCCTTGAAAATCTGGAAGATTGTTCTCCTAAAATTCAGAGTCCCAACTAAGATTTTCATCTGCCTCTTACCCCTTAGGACAGTGAACTGCATCAGTGCATGATCACTGCAGCCCAGGCTGCCTTCAGCTTTGACATCCCTGATGTCACTTGCATTTGTCACCATCAGGTCTAGTAACACATACCCCTGGGTAGGACTGTGAATTTCTTGACTTAAGAAGTTGTCATCGAGGCATTCTAGGAGTCTTTTGTATTGCCTATAGTTTGCTGTGCTACTTTTCCAGCAGATGTTGGGATGGTTAAAGTCCTCCTCCAGCAGGATGAGAGCCTGTGACTGAGGTGTTTCCTCGAGCTGCAGTAAGAAGGTTTCATCAATAGGTTCCACTTGATCGCGTGGCCTGTAGTAGACTCCAACCACTAGGCTCCCTCTGCTGTCTCGATCCCTAATTCCCACCCATAAGCTTTCAACCTGCTCATGGCTATTTTTCAGGGACAACTCTTCACACTCTATCCAATTCTTTACATAGAGGGCAAACACCTTCTCCCCTTCTTCTTCTCCTGTCCCTTCTGAACAGCTTGTAGCCTTTGATAGCCACCCTCCAGTCGTAGGATTCATCCCACCAGTAGTATACAGCGTATCCTCCATGTTCAGATGGAGTATGACACAGATTATTTCTCTAGGACAACATACACAGCAAGCTGCTGAATCAAATCTGGAACTCAGTTTCTCTGGAACCAGTGTAAAACCCTGTCCTTTGAATCGTACCATTACTTCAGGTGTCTGATCCTAAAAGGGAATTAGTGTATTACTGTCCTTGTAATTTAGCAGATAGCTCCTAAAATGTGTAAACAATGCCAGACATTTTCTACTGCCAAGGAAATCACCACAAAGTTGGAACTATGGATTTCTTGCAAGATGCCGTGAAACTGGTAACACATGCTGTGAAGTCCCCTGAAGGTCCAGCAATACAGGTCTGCCAAAGACAAGGACCTACACAGAAAGGATGACTTGAACATACACAGGTGAAATGGGGTTTAGAACTTTCTTTTTCCTCCCCTTTAGATCCCTTTTAGGTACTTCTGACAGTATTGGTGTCACCCTGGACCTGACCTTATTAATTAATCCTTCAGAAGTTTGATCATATATTTATCGACTTATGTTTCTGTCTTGTGTTATGTCATTTAGTAGGAGCATCACTGAAAAATCTGTCAGTGCATGTTTTGTTCCATTTCAGTGGAAGATTTTTGTTCTGTACAGATCATGCGTGAATGGAGAGAGGGTTATTTTCAGACATTCCTGAAACTGAAATAATTCTACAACGTTAGCACAAACAGTGTGAAACAAATGTACAGACACTCAGCCCTTCAGATGTGTTTAATTTTCTCCATAATTCTCCCAATGTAATTATTGCAGTGTAGGAAACATTGCCAACAATGGGTGAGCCTGTAGTCAACATCCTTTCTGTATTTCATTATGAAGTTGGAAGTACTCCTCTGTGCTTGGAAGATAAAATCTAGTACAGCTTGGGAACTGTGGCTCTAGAATCTGCTGCCTCTTCATAGTGAAATGGGTTCTACTTTTAATCAAAACCCAAGACAACAAAAAAGGTGGGAAATGGCATTTTTTGTTGAGGTGGTGAACATCTTAATTACGATTTTTTTTCAGTTATTCTTTGCTTGTCTGCATGGTAGTTAGCTGAGTCCTTAAGAAAAACAAGTGGAAATCCTTATGCTAAAAATTGGCAGGAAGACTGAATTCATTCAAAGCAAAGTATTTCCCAAAGTGTTCCATAAGCTGTCATTTGTGGGAACTGTGATGCCTTTAGCAAAGCTCACTAATGCATGATACAGCTCATCATTCAATTCACCATCCATCTACTGAAAAAAAACCCTACGAGTTGTTATTAATTATTCTTCTTGAAGTATACTGATTGCTTCACAGAAGACATGGAAAAACATGACATTTTTTGAGGGGCTTTCAGTGCATGCTTCAGCTGTATCACAATAATTGCGACAAAATAGAGGCAGCAATAGATGTATCCCAGCATAAAAAAATCCACTAGTGATTCTTCACAGTCTCGTACTGCTGTCAGTCCCTTCATCTTAGTCATACATGCTTGCTGCAGCTTCTGATCAAACAATATTTTATTTTTTCCCAAATCATCATTTGCATACTCATTGACTGTATCCTTTGGATGCATATAATATGTATGTCATACTAATATGTAGCTAGATGATGGTGTATGTTAAATAACTAAAAATCTGTATATGATTTTATTTCAGTGTTGCTTTATCTGTGAGTAAATGCAAATGTGTGCATCTGATGTTTGTGCAAAGTCAGTTTTGTCCATTTATCCACTAGTCAGATTTGCAGGAACGGAAAACCTGTTGTTCTCTTTTAGGTGGTTTTGCTGCAGTTGTAACTGTCTGTGGCATGTGCAGAGACCAGCCTTCAATGCACAGAGATACACCTAATCTATGTGCACATGCCAAAAGTACTCATGATATATTGTGCTACTCCTTTTAGGTCTTCAATAGATGAATTTTGTCTTAAGATACATGGGTATTCTGATTAACACCCACTGAAATTGTGGATGTAGAACAAGCAGAGGGTTTATGTTAAGATAGAGAATGCTGGGACAGCTGCACCTTAGCTGCCTATCGGGTCAATAATGCCTTGCGGTGACTTCCACGTCACAACATGAAGCCACCACTGCACCAGTTCTTCAGTTTCCCATCCACAGCATAGCTGAATGAGGTGCTAGACTCAACTCTCTTGCAGCAAATTGTATGGGAGATGGATTTTTAAACATACACACTACCAAGATGCCTGTGCAGTTAGGCTCTTCTAACAGAGTTTATCAGTAAATAGTGCCCTTTCCTACTTCATAATTAACATTTAGATTAGGCATGTTAGCTCAAGATTCTAATGAGGCTTCAGAGGACCTAGTCTGGAGAGTGCATCAAAGAAGTAATAAATACTTTAAGGAGTAGCATGTATAGAACATTATGTGTTTGTGTAGATTACAATGGAAGTGCAGTACTTGTGGCAATGTCTTGGGTTAAATATTCTCAAATGAGCACATCTGCAGTATAAAATTCTGTATTTTGTAGTATTTAAAGACTGCAGCCCACCAGAGCATTTTACTTGTGCTTTTTCACTCATAGCCAAGGCAGGTGCTTGGATGTGTGTGTAAATATGTTAAAGCTAATGAGCCTTATATGGATGCAAGCTGTTGCCAAAATCGGCTGCAAAATCAGAACCTTCTATTATTATTTAGTAAATAAAAGAAAAAGCAGGTTTTGTACAGATTTCTTGACACTTTTTTACTAAACTTATTCTAAAAAAAAAAAAAAAGGCATCTAGGCAGAACAGAGAAATTTGGTAACATCATAACAACAGAGAAGGGTCAGGAAATATACTACGAGGTTGATCTGTTCAGTGTTTTGTCTTAACCTTCTGCTTTTACTGAAGATATGCCAATGTCATATAGATCTAGACTTTGTTTAACCACCATGTAAACGTGTATGCTTGCATTTCCCAAGCAGGATGACTTTTTCAGTTGATTTAAACCAGCATATTGGATCAATGCTGTTAGTGTTCTACATCAGTGGAGAATGCTGCCTATACTATGCAGCTGGCATGCTAAAAGAAAAAGCGAGGGGTTTCTTGAACTTGCTACCTTGCTTGCCACAGTAGGAGGCAGAAATGTAGGGCACATCTTCCTCAACACATTCACAGGTGAATGAAAGTGTGGTGTGCAAGAAATACTTGACACCAGATGCAGTTGGATTCATGTAATAGACAATATTTGCAGGGTTCACTCTAGCTTTTGACACTTGTTCTTCACCGATCAAGTGTGATCATGCTTTCATGTTGGAATGAAGCTGACAGCATTCTTGAAATCCCTCCAGGGGGTTGTGTTTTTACTTTCCATAGTAACAGATGAAAAATGAGCGTAGTAAACTGTTGCTGTGGTTATCTAAAGTTAATTTTCTCTTTCTGGTTGTTGTCCTGCAATTGTTTCTTTAACCCACTCTATTGATCTAGGGAGGGGAGGCTTAGTGCTGTGCCACAGCCACCTGCTCCTTGGGGAGAGAATAAACAATCCCAGAAAAAAAAGGTTAAGAAAACAAGAAAAAAAAACACCCCTGAAGATTGACTGGGGGCCCTAGTGGGTTTCTTCTTACACCAGAGCATCATTTAAGTCTATGTTCTTCCATCTACCTTGTTTGCAGTAAATAGCTGCCCATTATGTCAGGTCAGGCAAGCACTGTGGTGTCACAGCTCAGCAGCCATGATCAGCTTGCCAAGCGTGCAGGGGGACAGCCTCCAGGGACTGGACGCATATGTCAAGTTCTTGAGCTGTCAAGGCTCAAAGCGACAGTTTATCTGGAGGGTTTAAAACATCCTTGCAAATTTTCCCCTTCTTCCCGTCCTCCCTCCTCTTGTTGACAATCTGCTTGAAAGAAGACAGATGCTGGTGTAGTTTTCTTTAGACTTGTTTAATTCCACAAGGTGCAATGCACCAAATACAATTCCATCCGTCTTGTAAGAGGCCAAGTTGAGGAGGCAGACAGGTTTTTGGGGGGATGACAAGGGGTCATTTGTGCTAACACAAATATTTCCAGATAAGTTTGATGCTGTCATTGTACCTTCCTTATGTTCTTTGCCCACAATACACAATAAAGCTCCGAGAGCAACCAAAGAATTGTGTTTGGGGTGATATTTTTCAAGCCACTTTTCAAACACATTTAGTTGAATCTTTTATAACTCTTTAACACAGAGCCAAGTTATAAATATGACATGTATGTTTCCCTTGTACTACTCTAGCCTTAGCACACAATAGGGCTGTCTGTGGATTTGTTAGTATGAAATTATCTTAAACGGAGCTGAATCACTTAGAAGAGCATATCTTGCAATGACAGTTTCATATCATTGCCACTTTTTCCAACTGGTTCTGTTCATGGTGCAAGTCCAGAGCCATTTGCGCTAAACACTATGTCCAATAGAGCATGCTTTAAAAATATAACACCTCAAAAAACATTATTCTGTACTTTCTTTGTAGTTTGTCATCCTCTGATCACAAGCAAGAACACTTTTGCTCAGAGCAAGCCTTTCTCTACTCCTGAGGGCCTTTTGCAACACATGAAAGATAATTTCTATATTTTCTTCATAAGTTGAACCTGCATCTGGAGTAGAAGCATAATCTTTCAAGACATCTCTATTTTTACCATGCTTTCTTTCTGTCTTCTACAAACACTATCCAGGGAGGCAGTAATATAAAACCAGCCTTTGAGACTATCCTGCTATTTCCCATTTCTATAGAACAAGAGAAGTGATACAAGTAGTGAAGAAAAGCTGAAACATTCCTCCCTCACCACCACTTTTGTCATGCTTGATCTCCTTGAATAATTGCCTTTCTCCATCAGGTTTATTTGTTGGTTTTTTTTCATTCTTCAGGCAGGTTGTAGAGTGCCCTTGAGCTGTCTGCAGACAAAAATTATCAGACTCCTTGGAATTTCACATATATATCCTCAAACTCAAGGCCAGCAAACTGGCATGCATGGCATTCTCACTTCTCTGCATGATTTCCCAGTGCAGATAATAACGTGTATGCACACAGCACTGAACAAAAAGGCACTGGCTCATTCTTCCTTCAAGAGGTAACCAGTCAGGTTTGGAGTTAGTATCACAACCCTATGGTAGCTCTGTTTGATTTGCATCTTCAAAAAGTCTGTCTGGAAAAACTCCTTCCATAAAAGCCATCTGACTAGTCAGAGAGGTCCGCTATAACATCTATCCATCCTGTATCTGTTTCTTCAGAGACGGAATGCTCACAGTGAGCATATTTGAAAAAGACATCAGCAAAAACTTATTCTTAGAGGCTCCTTGCTAAATTTATTCAGATGTCCATGGTCTTTTCAATGATTAATATGATTATCTTCTGATTTCTACCCAAATTCAGAAAAAAGTAATCTATACTGACCCTGACAGGATTAACAATAGCATCCAGTCTGTTTCTCTGATCTAGACAGTTTTCTGTGCCTCTCCGAGTTTTCTTAAACGTTTTATGTTTGGTATTGCATCCAAACCTGAATTGACAGGTTAGTTACTGCCAGCAGGGCACTGTTAATCTCACTCAGATATAGCACAGAATGCCTTACAGTAGCACTAAGTTTTATATGTGTGATCTGTGTCATGCCAAACTTGCAGCCTGCGCAGCCTGGAATTGAAGAAAAGGAAACTCAGTCACTGAAGTACAAGTAATCTATCTTTTTACATATTATCAGCAGGCTGTTCAGATAACTTCTGAAGCAAAAAAAAAAAAAAAAAGCTGCAGATCAGTTGTCACAGGTTATTTATCACCTGATTGCTCTGTGAATCTTCTTGAATCATCCCCTAGTCTACTAGTCGCCCCTAGTCACACCCAGTCTGCTTTTGCCTGGAAGCTTACCAGTCACTGGTTGAGCATCTTGGGCTCTTTCAGATCTGTAAACAGAGCTCGGATGTCATGACACAAATGTGCCACAATATAAGGTCTCTGAGTGAGTTTCCACAATAAACAAGCAGGAAAGTAAGATTCTCCAGCAGAAACATTTCACTACCAATGCAAGTACATACGATAACTTTTAGGCTCCTCAAGCCTACGCTTGCATAGCACAGGCTCAGTGGAGTGCTGAGTCCTGAAAAGAAGACCTGGAGTTACATCTGGGTTTGTGATCTCCAGCTGGTGCTCTGTGCTGCTTAGGCAGTCTTGTTCCTCTGTCCAGCTCCTTCAGGACAGCTGAAGCTGGCCTTCCAGAACAAGCCAACATTATTTTCAGCTGTAGCCATCCCCTCTCTTATCTGTCCTACTGCATAACAAAGTGTCGATGGCTGCTATTCTTCCTGTTTGTTGTATCCAGCATCCTTTATCTTTTCTTCCACTAAGTGACTGCACACTGTGTAGGAAAGACCAAAGTAAATGGAGCAAACACTCCATGTTGGAGCCTCTTTACATAATGTGCATAATATAGTAAGTGGCATAAAAATGCTTATTTAAAGCAATGGAGGATGTGAACAATGTATCCTAAACATAGGGCTATGCTCTGGATAATGAAGAGGAAATAAAATGCTGAACATGCCTTCTTTCTCTCTACTGAATAATAAAATAAACCTATGAAAAGTAAGTGATTATAATACATATGACTGGTTGGGCATAATCAGAATTTTGAGAGCATAAGGCATTCCGCAACAGGATGTGATTTCATCAGTTTTTTTGTGTGCAATACAGAAACTGAGACAATAGTTTTTAAAGATTTTTTTTTTAATGGCTTTCATGTATGTCTCCATGGAGAGCAATGTTTGTTCACACCACATTGGAAAGCAGGAGTTAGGTTACAGAAATTGCCAAGTACTACAGTGATTGATGAATGCATATTTGTAAATTATTTTTTCCTACTACATAGAAACCAGTAACATCCATACATCTCCTCACGACTAATATGGCTCCAAAATCACACTTTTCCTGTGTCTTCTATGTCTTAGAGTAAATTGAGAAAGTGATAAGGGTTGACTATTTTGTATGGCATTTAGATTTGTTTTTGACAGTGGTCTCTGAACAGTGACCTTGTTTACAGCCACATGACCATGCCTTTTGAAGGAGCTCTTCTATATTGTTTTGTCACAGATTTGAAAGATGTATCAGCACCATCAGAAGCCTTTCTTATCTTTGAACAGAGTTTTTAAAAGAATGTACTTGATCTTAAATTGCAGAACAGTATATATTTGGCTTTCTCCACTAAAATGCAAGATTTCACAGATGGTAAGAGAATGCAAGATATCGCTGTTAGGATTCTTTTAGTGTCCTCCTGGTTATACAGTGCAGTGGAAGCTTACTAAGCTATCCTTTAGCATACCAAGTCTCTACCCATTTCAGGAATGCTCAGAATTATAACAAGGGAGCGCTTCAATTCATAAAAAACAGGCTGCAATCAGGAAAAGAGGATTTATCAGAATGAAGTCCTTAAGTGTTTGGATTTTTTTCTTGTTAAAATGCGTCAAACCGAATAACTGAGCTGTATTTAATGCTAATCAAGGAAAAATTACCTAGTGATTAGAAAGTGTCATTAAAAGCAAAATGATTGGCTGTAAAAGTCTTTCACTGATAAAATGTGTTGACCCAAATGATATTCCTCAAAGGTAAGTCAGAGTGTTATGTGATGTTCTTTTATCGATTGTTGATTCTATGTGTACCTCTGGGAACAGAAACCACAAAGAAATGTTTTGAAAGAATAAAGACTGACCTTTTCTATGGAAGCATTTTAATACTATGTGATGCTGAAATAAATAACTGAAAGTACAACAAAAAGAGGGGGAAATCTTGGTGAAAATAGGCATTTTTTTATATTCAGGATGAAATCAGAATTATAATACAGCAACTGCTATCTACACTGGTAGACAGCTGTAACTTCAAATCAGCCCTTTACATTAATCCACTCAGTATTGGAGAGGTAAGGTAAAGTAGTAATCTTTTGCATAGAAATCATGAAAGCCCCATCTGGGATGCTAAATAAAGTGCTGCATCATTATCATACTTGAGAACCAAAAGTTTCCACAATCGTCTTACATATTTATTTTTAAAGTAGAGTATTTTCTGGGTTTTCTCTGCTTGCTCAATTTTTCAGTTAAAGATAGTGGTATTGTTTATTATCCAGCCCAACTCTCGTATCCTTAAAAGAAGAGGCTTGATAGATGCCATAACATTAAAAGGAAATTAAACTACTTTTATGTAACTGAAATAACTCGAAGATCATTATTACATTTTGTGCAATTTTTGAATCATGTTACTGGATAGCTTATTTCTGGCTATCTGTTAGACTGACTTATATATGCTAAGTTATATATAAGCCTTACAGGGAGCACCATGTGACTTATTCTTCATCAGTTTCTTTATGGTCTAAAGAGAACTAAACAATCCATCCTAAGCCTAATGTATTTCAAATCCCAAGAGGAGGAAGGAGGGTAAGTGCAGATCTATAGAGGGTTATGACCTTTAAGAGAACTCCAATTACGAATACTGTGGGTAATTTCTCTTGGATCTTTACGTGTCTTGAGACTAAGTATTTACTATTCTCATGTTCAAGATATAGCTATATAAACTAACATATATCATGAAAATATTCCTAAACATTTTAGCTGGAATATATTTTGGACATGATATTAATGAATCATAGGAACAGTTTAATATTAAAATCAAACACAGCAGAATAGAAATAACAAGACATTTATATTAGAAGGAATTTTTGTAACATAGTGCAAATACAAATATATTTTGTTTAGACAGAATATTCCATCTGTTTTTTATTTCATTATTGCAAAATTATAGTAGTAATAAAACTGAGTAAACTGAGATGCATAGCTAATATTAAGAACTAAATCTAGAGATGGGATACCAAGTCTTGACAGGGGGGTGGAGCTGAGGCTTAAATCTTCACCTTTCCTCCCATCAAAAACAAATTTTTTTTATTTATGTATTTTTTCCTTAAAGAGAAAACTGGCTGAATTATTTTCAGGTATTTATGTTTTTCTGTATTTTAAAAATTCTAGCTGGAATTAGGAATAAAGTCTAGAAAAAACGCACAATTCTGTCAATCCATTCTTGGACAGGAGAGCAGAGCCCAGAAGCATGGACTTCCTAGTATTTAGCTGGAGCTATGTATCTTCCTTGCTGTTATATCAAAGACATACACAAGTACATAGAGTTTATCCCCTTCAAACTTATACAGCAGAATTTGCTAACTTTCATATCCATCATTTCTATGAATTTAGCCATTCTTTATTTTACTTCTGTTCCTCATCAGCATTTGAAGCCAGGGAAAATATGTTACTCTGCCATGACCTAGAACAATGTCTTTTTCTTTTGGGCAAAGTCTTTCCAAATTCAGAAGCTATGTGGTAATAATTTATGCTGTTCTATTTAATGACACAGAAGTTATCTCTCTGTGACTGAAGATATTTAAATTTGCATTTGGAGAGGATGGAACAACAGAAACATTGTAAAACAGTGCATTGCAGTTCATTTCATGTATTTCAGGCAAGAAGAGGAGGGAAGGAGCAGAAGTCCCCAGCGCAGAAGCTGGGCTGGAGGTCTGCCTGCCCAGCAGATCATCTTGGCCCACAAGTTAAGAGTAATCCACCGCCCACCAGAACTCAGCAAGGCAAATGCTTCAACAGAAGAGGATGGTGGGAAAGGACATGTTCTCATCATCTGTGGAGAAGCTGGCTGCAAGGGAGGAGGAGGAGTGACAGTACTTGGCAAAGGAGAGCACTGCAGAGAAAAACAGTGTGATACCAATCAGGAATTTTCCTGGAATCTCCAGGCCCTTCTCGGGTTGAAGAGATGGATTAGGCCAGCAATATCACACATAGACAATTCTTCAGGTTCTTTCCTTCCCTGTGTATTTTTAATCAGAACTTAAAGACACAAATGCAGTCAAGAGCTCTGCCAACAACACTGTGGACCAGCACCCCAGCCTGCTCTGTCACTCACCTCCAGATGACTGTCCAGGCTAGCCTACTTCCCACTGAGCTCCAGCACCCTTCTCCACAGGCTGCTTGTCTGCTTCCCGCACACCAGTAACACCAGCACATCTCCCACTCCCGTCACATCCCAGAGGCCAGAGCTGCTGGAGCCAAAGGCAATCTGGGACTATGCCTGATGAGACAGCCACAGCAGCCACCCTCCAGTCACACAGCCTGCTGTCACCCTCCAGCCCTTTTAGTGTTTTATGACTTTTTTCAATATTTTTATGCAGCTTCGCTGCTTTTATTTTCTTTTAATGCTTGTACTCTTTTTTTTTTTTTACTATCATTGCCTTCATTTACTTTTCCAGTTTGCTCAAGCACTCTGCATTTGATTTCTGCTCTTATCTTTCTTTGCATTTGATAAAATTGTTTGCACTATTCATATAAATTAAATGTTGTTGGTTCACTGCATTGTTTACACAAGCACCTTGCCTTCCAGGTGAGACACTCAGACATGAAGGAGTAGGAAGTGAGAAGGTGGAGGAGAAGGAAATAACAATAGAATAAGACAAGGGAAAACAGGAGATGGTGTTGAGGGAAACACAGAAAGAAGGAGCTGCAAACTCAGAAAATATGAGATGCCAAACATTTCACATTCCCTACAACACAGTGGCTTAGAGTTTTCTTGAGCTTGTAAGTAGCAAAACAAGAAAAATGGGTCCTGCCATTCCCTATTGAGTGTGAAGATCCCATCTTCCATTTGCTATAAAGTATGAACAAAAAATTTCATTGACTGAGAGTCAGCCTTGAATGCAATCCTAATAGGCTTCTGCCTTTCCTTTCACACCACACCAAGGCAGTTACTGAAGTTCCTCAGTAAGGACACTTGTGAATGGCTTTGGGAAGCAGAGGGCACACAAAGATAGCAGCTTCACAGCTCTGTTAATGTCCTGGGCTCCTGTGGTTGTTACAAGCAGGTCTGACTGTGCTCTGCCCAGCTAGAGCTGTGGCACACATGAGTGACATGCAGCTGCCTACAATGCCTGTCACTGGCCACCCTCACATACTAGTGGAGATCTACCATGGCCTGAAAACACAACAGTACAGTACTATTTTTGGCTGATGAAGATCCATACAGCCCGTGGGAAAGCAAACAGATTAGCATTGGCAGTCTGTGAGTGCCCTATAGTACAAGCATAGGTACAAGGTACTGTCATTGGAGCTATTTGGCTGATCCTTTCAGGCAAATCAGTACAACAGATTTGTGACCAGACTTTGCTGGATAACCACAATGAACACAGTCCTTGGTGTTCAGAATTTGTATGTAAAGGGATCAAAGGTCTGTTTGTAAAACATGGTTGCCTCCAACATTTTGTCCAAGTTCATCCTTTACTTTGTGTAAGTTCATTATATTTGGGAACGGTCTCAACTATTTAAAATAAAATAAGAAGTGTTAGCATGGGTTAAAACCTTATTTACTCCACCTTGATATTGCCTAAGTAACACTAGGGGGAATAACCACTCCAGAGAGAATAGACTAACATATGACATTAATCAGATGTATTGAGCCATGGGATAATTTCTAGAAGAGCAGATTCTCTTTAAAAAGTTCTTTTACAGAAGTAGCACTCATTCCTTTACTATCACATTGGGTGGTTTGGAACTTTTTGAAGTTCTTTCTTCATTTATCTACCAGGATTTCATGCATTTTTATAATTATATTTTCCTATAGGACTGTTGCCTCCCCTTCAGAGCTTTGTTCTAACCTGTAGAAGCAATTTGCAGAGTCACCTCACACCAAAATAAACTGAGTCTCTGTACTGAAGTCAGGGGAGTTAGAGATGTGTTTACAACAGAGGTATGTGTCTGCAGATATCTGGAAATGTAACATTTGGAGTTAATATTACTTAGATAGTTTTGGCATAAAAGGACCAGAAGGAGGGGGAGTGAAGGCCAGAAGAAACTTCATTCCATACAGTATTTTTTCAATCACAGCAGAGAGAAAAAAATCATACCACAAAGCAGTCTTTATCACTCAATGGACAAGAGTCTATGCCTTGAAGAACATAAACACAGTTTAGTGTTGCCATACAGATCTCTCTCTCATTTTTTCTTGAATTGTAACTAATGTCTGGATACACCTTGATAACATCTCTCCCATGTAAGTTCCAGATTGCACAAGATCAGGATATTTTTCAGAGCCACATTTTTACCTTACAGCAAAATGGTGATACAATCAAGACTGGCTAGATTAGAGACAATTTTTTAAAGTCATGTTTCATATTAACACAATAAATCTATCACCTAAGCAGATAAAATTATACACTGGATAAGATCTTATAGTTTATTTGTTTACAAAACTGCCAGGATGATTTTCAGGACCTTATTTCACTGTGTCCATGTAGACACAACTGATATAAGTGCTGGATAAGATAACAGTTTTGTTCTGCCTCCAAGAAAATGTATAGTATTTTTCCTTGGTTGGGGAAGTTGCCATGGCTTAGTGTTTTCCTGAACATCTCCAGGTAGGTGGCTGGAGACTTTTTCAGTCAACTGGGAGGAACTTTAAAACTATTTTAGTGTTGTGCTCATTCTTTTTAAGATGTAGGTACTCACCCTGCACTGTGAGGTCAGGGGGAGGTCCCGGGGGGGAAGGTGGGCAGGGGGCGCGAAAAGTGAACCTGTGGGACAGCCAAAACTGTCAGATGAACCAGGAAGGAGGAATGGCAGGCTCTCATCTCAGGTTGTGTTTGTTTTCATGGTGGGTCACAGTGGATGGATGAGAGAGTGCTGCTCATTGCAGTCTGTCTTGGGGAGTGAAGGCCACTCACTGCACAGCACCTGGCACAGAGGACCAGAAGGCTTGTTTAGACCAAATGCTTTGGAAATCATGAGAACAAATGTGTACATTAGTCACAGTGCCCAGTTCTGCCTTCCCCCTCAGTGGCATGGCCTCTTGGCTGGTTATTGTCCCTCGACAAGAGAGCTAGGCACCTCTTCAGGATTGTTCTGGCAATGGTCCATTCTCCTCTCTCTTAAAGTCAGCCATCACATGGAAGCAAGGAGCAGAAACATGTTGATCATGGCTTTTGGGAGCATCACAAGAGATAACTGCATGTTCTGCACCCTAAGGTGGCTTCAGCCAAGGCTGTGAGGTTAAAGCACACCAGTGGCAGCCACAGAAGGAAATCCCACTGTGAACACCTTGTTGACTTGGGGAAACCAGGGGCTGTAGCAGTGCATCCATTGGGTATAGATATCTGGACAACAGGAATGTGGTGGAGTTCTGAGTAAATTTTCTTCTTTGGAAAAGAAATGAGATGGTAGAATGTTTTAAAAGCTTTAAAGCAAGAAATTCCTGGTTTTCTTTATTACATGTTGAATACTTAGTATTTAAAAACAGAGCACATGTACCATATAGTAGACAAAGGCCTGTATTTGCAATATCAGTAGTAATATCACTAATAGTAATTACCTTCAGTAATTGATTATTGCAATTAAATAGGTATTCATTTAGAATTAGTTCTTGTAGATCTACATGAAATATGTCGTTGGGCTTTTTAATTGAAAGTGTTACCAGATGATCCATTTTGCAGCTGTTCAGTACAATAGTGAAAAGACTTTGTGATTGAATTTGTACTCTTCTGCCCTTAGTCTGTATACATTTCTATTGATTCAAGTAATGCATCCATCAGGGAAATAAAAATGTTAGGCCTTATTTAATTAAACCAAATTACTTTTGTGGCTTTTACATAGTTTTGCTTATTTTTTTCTCTTCTGGGAATCCCACTAACACGTTGAGCTTTGTTTGTATTTTTTTTTTAACCAAAGAAAAAAAGAGCTGGAGATAACTTCTGTGAATTGCAGTCATATATAACCTATCAGAGACCACAAATCAAAGAACATTAAGTGATCACTCTTTAAGTAACATTTAGCTTTAGAAAAGAATCAGAAACCTGAGAATCTAATATTATTTGGGTTGAGTCTCTTTTGTGACATTACTTTTCATACAAACCTCTTTGTATGTTCAGAACTGAAGTTGTTTGCAAAGGAAGTTAGAGCTATAAAAGGTCTTAACTGGAAATGAGGAGCAGGCAAATATCTATAAGTGAATACCCACGCAACATGACTGTTCATAGTAGTGTAACCTCAGTGACTACATCATATACAATCTGCAGGGCTGGACAAAGTGTTTTAGAATAGCTATTATGGAAGATCCAGGCTTTCTCCTGTGTCATGTTTGGCTATAATCCAACAACAAAGATCCTGCCACATGGCTGCTTGATCACCCACCCACCCCCCGCAACCTCCCACACACACACGCTGGAATGAGGAGGACAAAGGCCACCAGAAGCTCATGGGTCGAGACAAAGGGCAAGGAGGGTTCACTCACCCATTTACAGTCCTGGGCAAAACAGACTCAACTTAGGGAAAAATAGCAATTTAATTTCACACTAACCAAATGCAAACAAGACAAAGACAAAACAGAGAGCAGTGCTTACATACATCACCCCAGCCCTGCCTTCATACTGGGCCCAAATTACTTTGTTCCCCATTTCTCTCCCTCCTTCCCACCAGTGGCTCAGGGGGACAGGGGATGGGGTTTAGAGTCTGGTGGTTCCTGCTGCTCCTTCCTCCTCAGGAGGAAGGATTCCTTACAGTCCTCCCCTGCTTCCCCATGGGGTCCCTGCCATGGGAGAGAGTCCCTCATTAACCTCTCCAACATGAGTCCTTCCCACAAGGTGCAACCCCTCAGGAGCAGATTGCTCCAGTGCTGGCTTCCCACACAGGCTGCTTTGGGAACAGTCACCTCCCCTGGCACTGGCTTGTTCACAGCTGCAGATCCAAGTTCATGGGCTGCAGGTGCACATTTGCCCCACCTGGCACTTTCAGAGGATATTCTGCCGTGTTGCTCCATGGGCTACAGGGGGACAGCCTGCCATCTTGCCATGGGCTGCAGGGAACTTATGCTCAGGCACCTCCTTCCCCTTCTTCCTCACCCACCTCGGGAGCTCTGCTCCAGCACTGGTCTCACCTCTCCAGCTCAGCTCTTCCTGGGTCTCACTGTTCTTTCAGTTCTTTTGTATGGCAATCGCAGAGGCGCATCTATCGTCTCTCTAATGGGTCTGGCCTTGGCCACCTGAGCTGGGGGAGCTTTTAGTAACTTCTTATAGGAGCCACCCCTGGGGCCCCTCCCCCTCTACTGAAACCGTACCAGAACCAAAACAGCATACCCTTGTAAGAGAAGTTCAAATCCATAAAATTCAGAGATTACTTTGTAAATATCTTTGATTTCCAACTCTTGCAAAACCATTAATGATTGTGTGAAAAGTGCTTGCTTTAATATGCATGTCTCTATGTATCTATGTGATTATAAAAGAGGGGAAGGTAAGTGGCAAGCCTCCGTATTCCTTTGTTATCCCCATTCTGCCTGGTCTCAGCATTTCTGTGTCTTAAACTTGCCTGGAATTGCCACAGGCAGATTTAGAAGGAGATCTAAATTAATGGTAATGCTAAAGAAACCAATTTCTTCACTATATTGAACAGTTTTTATAATATTTAGTTTCTCTGCTGAGATACATTTTCATTATTCCTATCTAAATTAGAGCTTTCTTTCCTCTGTAAATCTTCCAAACTATGCAACAAGGAGAAGCTTATTTTTCCTGTATAGTTTGTTTCAACGATCTATTCTGAAACACACTTTCCTGGGGGAAGGAGGTGGGAAGGGATTCTCTAATAGACAAAGAACACAATATCTTGTAATAGCTGATAACCCTCCCATTTCTGTTTATTTTTAATTCTCATATTGTATAAGGGATACATCAGCTACTCAAGTAAAGCATTAATTTGTTTTCAGTAAGAATCTATCTGTAAATAGCTAGATGAGCACAGATTGAAAATTTTACCAGCAGTTATTATGCAGCAACTTCCCAAGCATCCTGAGAACATTGTAGACTCTTTCTGGTTACAGTGGACTTTCATTTTCTTGCAAATCTGCTATCACACAGAATTTCTGAACTTAATAAATAGTGTTCCAAGCTATTTGCTACATAACACTGAAAAACAAGCTGGGTCACTGGACTTAGAAACACAAATTCATTCACAATCTTAAGCCTTTTCCCATATGCAGTATATATGCAGTTACAAATATATTGTTCACAGATATTACTGAGTTTCATTAACTAAACTACATAAGGAAAAAATAATAGAGGCTTTAAGAACTGAAACATATTCTGAGAAAATATCCCCCATTAACATCACTACAACAAGAAGTTTCACCCTAGAGATGTGAAGGAAAAACTGTAACTCTAGCTCGTTCTGTTGGAGAGAAACCTATGTGCTTCCTGGAATTATGGAATTATGGATTAATGCTCCTTATGAGTGAGAGAGCTTTTTCTTTTTGCCCAGATACCTGTTAAGGCTGCCTTAACCCTTGGCACTTTTGAAGAGTATCAAGGGGCTGCAAATAAGCAGGATGGGATGGAACAGCCAGGCAAGTCACAGGAGAGTAGGACAGAAAATGGAAAGTGGTCCAGCACACCATTGTTGGGAGTGTGACAGCACCACAGCTAACCCGCAGAGATTGTAGTCCCGATTAGGCACAGTGCAGTAATGGAAAACCATCAGATTCATTCAGTATTCAAGGTGGGCAGCTGTATAACAATTTGTTTCACAACAAAAAGTTGACAGAACAAATCCAAAACAACTCTGTGTGCATGTTTACATGGGAAGCTATTGGCATCAGCAGTGCATTTGAAGGCGTGCGTCAAGTCCCTTATGCTTTTTGTAACATTTTCAAATTCATTGCTGTCTTCAAGATGACAGGAAATTCAGGTCTGCCTTCCTCCTGGGAGATCTTTATTCACAGACAAGTCAAAAACCCTTGACAAAAGGCAACCAAGGGAACTTGCTGACCTTTTAGCTGCCTGTCTAACATCAGTGCAAGTATTGCTTCCTGATAAAATGAGAAATTCAATTTAAGGGGAAACATAGCAGGTATTTGAGTAGACTCTCATTTTATTTTACTTCTTGGGCTGTCTCTCAAACAGAAATAAATGTAAATAAACAGGACTCCATCCTTCGTTCCTGTGCAGTTACCAGAGCTA
Organism: Hemiprocne comata; assembly: GCA_020745705.1. Taxonomy (NCBI): domain Eukaryota; kingdom Metazoa; phylum Chordata; class Aves; order Apodiformes; family Apodidae; genus Hemiprocne; species Hemiprocne comata. The sequence goes on along the minus strand of CM036616.1, from coordinate 63,800,220 downwards.
AGAATGCTGCACACCAGGGTAACATCAGTCTCTCACCATTGTCCAGCCCTCTGCTCACTCCTTCACCCATTGATGTTTATCTCCCCCAAATAAAAATGTCATTTAGAAATCTGACCTTTATATTATTCCATTAATTTTAGGAAGTGAAATCCCCTACACTGAAAAACCATCAGTAACTCCCTTCATTGAATACCCATAAGTTCTTTGGAAATTAGCTGGTTCTTGGACTTCCATAGTTTTAAGGAGAAGTATAACGCCAGCATGCACAAAGATTGCTGGGTTATAAGGGCAGTCTAGAATTGTGTCCCAATACATTCAGCAGCTTTTCTGTGTGAACCTCCTTTCATCTTTCTCACCTGCCCCAAATGAACTATTTGTTTCTAATATGAACAGTCAGAAAGCCTTGAGCTTTCACATGGAAAATCTTTGCTGAAGAGTGTATCAGGAGCTGGAGCATCTCCCCTGTGAGGAAAGCCTGAGAGAGCTGTGACCATTCAGCCTGGAGAAGAGAGAAGCTCAGGAGAATCTCATTATAGAATCATACAATCATCCTGGTTGGAAAGGACCTTGAAGACCATCGAGTCAAGTTATAACCTAAATCCACCTTCCATAACCTAACTTACCCATTCAATGTTTAAATCATGTCTCTAAGCACTATATCTATATTTATTTTAAATACTTCCAGGGATGGTGACTCCACCAACTCCCTGGGCAGCCTGTTCCACTGTCCAAACACTCTTTCAGTAATGAAATTCTTTCTAACATCCAGTCTAAACCTCCCCTGGTGCAACTTCAGGCCATTCTCTCTTGTCCTGTCATTATTCACTTGAGAGAAGAAACCAACTCCCACGTCCCTTCAACCTCCTTTCGGGTAGTTGTAGAGAGCAATGAGGTCTCCCCTCAGCCTCCTCTTTTTCAAACTAAACAATCCCAGTTTCCTCAGCCTCTCTTCATAGGACTTATTCTCCAGGCCTTTCACCAGACTGGTAGCTCTTCTCTGGACATGCTCCAGCAACTCGACATCCTCTTGTAATAAGGGGCCCAGAACTGCACACAGTACTCCAGGTGTGGCCTCACCAGTGCTGAGTACAGGGGCACGATCACCTCTCTCCTCCTGCTGGCCACACTATTCCTGATGCAGGCCAGGATGCTGCTGGCCTTCTTGGCCACCTGGGCACACTGCTGGCTTGTGTTAAGCTGGCTGTCAACCAGCAGACTATCAATGTATATAAATACCTGAAGGGAGAGTGCAAAAAGAATGCAAGCCAGACTCTTTTCAGTGGTGCCCATGACAGGATCAAAGACAACGGGCACAAACTGGAACACAGGAGGGTCACTCTGGATCTAAGAATATTTTTTCACTGTGACTGTGACAGAGCACTGGCACAGGTTGCCCAAGGAGGTGGTGGAATTTCCATCCTTGTAGATATTCAAAACCCATCTGGATATGATCCTGGGCAAGTTGATCTGGGTGGCCCTGCTTGAGCAGGGGAGAAGGATCAGATGACCTCCAGAGCTCTTTTCCAACCTCAACTCTTGTGTGATTCATGCAGGACATTTAAAGCCAATAGAAAACCTGAGTTTTTCAAATAAGTGTTGCCTTTTTATGTATAAGAAGAAAATGAAAAGAACACAGATCTCCAACTTTGAGAAAGACAGAGAATGACATTAAAAATGCTTGCATTAATACATTATAATTTGGAAGTATCTCCTTGTTGTACTCTGCCAATGATTATTTTTTTGTACTAACAAAAACATTTCATATAAAATAGCCTTCTATGCTTTCTTGTGTACATAAGGATGTACTATTTTATTTTATATAGGACACAAACTATAGGAAAGTTTCAAAAACAAATTCTCTGATGCTTGTAGAAACTGACACAGCAGACTAAGAGTCCCTTGTGGTCTGTTATGAAAATTAAGCCCAAAACACAAAAATGTTTAAGTATAAAGTTTAATCTTAGAGATTTACATGTCAGGTTTGATTTGTACATACTTATTGCAAATCTTTGGCAACATTAACTTGAACTTGCTAAGTTAGTCAATACAGCTGGATGTGGAAGCTATTTAAGAGTTTGTTCCCATCCTAAGGCTACAACAGAAAAATTGTGAAAAGACAAATAGAAAAGGCAGAACAAGTCTGTCACTGGACTTAGAAAATTATTCACGCTGTAGTATTTTTGG
>CM036616.1:59698351-59739233 GCA_020745705.1 Hemiprocne comata | reverse complement strand
CACGAGGGCGTGCAACCGCTACAAGGAGTAGCCCACAGGCAAACAGTGGAAGTGTGCTAGCAAGTGCTGCCCTGGCAGAAAGGATGACAGTCGTGTTTTACTTTGCTGGGTATTTGTTTCTACATCCCTTCTTGAAACAAAGACACTTGAATCCAACTTCCATGTCATTTGTTTGCTTAACAGATTTTCGGTGGTTTTGTCCTGACGTTTCGTGACTACCACAAGAAAGTGAGCCAGCAGGCGCTGGAGGTGTTGGCTTTGATGATACCCATGTTCAGAGGCACCCCAGAGCCAGCGATGGTCCATCTGGTCACAGCAGCCCTTGACAGCCTGAACTCGAAGGACTCGCTGCTGTGAAGGTGCTGGAAGCATCCATGGCTCACCTAGGTAAGGCTGACCTCTGGCATTGACTCTCCTCAACTGCTGCTCCTCCATCTCGGAGCCAAGGGAACACTGAGTCTGTTGATAGCTGCTGTTGTTTGTGGAACTATCCAGCTGTTGCAAGATGTTCATGAAGTCCTTGCTTATGCGTTCTTTCTACCCTGGTCTGTTGTATCACGTGGTGATGTGCAGTTGAATGGATGTTGCTTAACACCTGAATCATGTGTCTGATGATTAGTTCAGTAGAGAGGACACCATAGGGATTATTTTAAGGTCCTGCCAGAAGGGCATGAGGGAAGTGACTAGCATCTGTCATGACTGGTTTTCCCTCTTCCTCCTGAGAAACTGCATGTGTTTTGGTTTTTATTGAACTGGATTTCTAAGATGTGCATTCTGTTAAGTTTACATCTACTAAAGCAAGATGAAAGGAATGTGCTTTCTGCTTGAAACACGTGGTGGAAAGGGTGGTGGAGACTCTTTGCTTGCCCTGGACTTTGTTCCACACTGTGGCAGAGGTGGCTCTCCCAGGCAGATGCGTCTGCCCCTGATGGACCCCAGTATGAAAAGCTTTGAACTCAGTTACTCATTCTGCAGGTTTAGGTAGCAGTTTAGCCATGTAAAGATAAAGTGAGAATGTCCTTTTCAATTCAAAGACTGAGACCTTCAATTTAATAAGATATTTTCGTATGGAAGATCATATTGGAGACCAATAAAGGATGAAATGCTTGTTCCATAGTCAGCCTGGAGGTCTTCAGGTGTGTGGGGTTAGAAATACCTTGGCCCCCTTCTTGCAGAAGGGCAAGGAGCCCCATTACCATCCTCTTTTCTGGGTGCTTGAGCATCAGGCCACAAGTATGCCTGTTGATGCAAAGTAAGTACCTGCAGCAGGGAGAGGGTCCGGTCCTGATCTGCCCCGTGTCCTGAGCCATGTGGCCCACTGCAGGCTGCATAGCGTGTGTGCTGCTGCCTACCAGGGTCATGCTGAAGTTCTCAGGGATCCTCAGAATCACAGAATCACAGAATCACCAAGGCTGGAAAAGACCTTTAAGATCATCAAGTCCAGCCTATGACCAACACCACCACACCATCTAGACCATGGCACTAAGTGCCACATCCAGCCTTGCCTTGAACACATCCAGGGATGGTGCCTCCACCACTTCCCTGGGAAGTCTATTCCAATGTCTAATCACTCTCTCCGTGAGGAAGTACTTCCTCATATCCAACCTAAACCTCCCTTGGAGCAGCTTCAGGCTGTGCCCTCTTGTCCTGTCACCAGTTGCCTGGGAGAAGAGCCCAGCCCCCACCTGACTACAACCTCCCTTCAGGTAGTTGAAGAGAGTGATGAGGTCCCCCCTGAGTCTCCTCTTCTCCAGGCTAAACAACCCCAGCTCCCTCAACCTCTCCCTAGAAGACTTTCCCTCTAGTCCCTTCACCAGCCTTGTTGCTCTCCTCTGGACCTGCTCCAGCACCTCAACGTCCTTCTTGAAGTGAGGGGCCCAGAGCTGCACACAGTACTCAAGGTGAGGCCTCACCAGTGCTGAGTACAGGGGGAGAATTACATCCCTACTCCTGCTGGCCACACTATTCCTGATACAAGCCAGGATGCCATTGGCCTTCTGGGCCACCTGGGCACACTGCTGGCTCATGTTCAACCGGCTGTCCACCAGCACTCCCAGGTCCCTCTCTGCCAGGCTGCTCTCCAGCCACTCTTCCCCCAGCCTGTAGCACTGCCTGGGGTTATTGTGGCCAAAGTGCAGGACCCTGCACTTGGTCTTGTTGAATTTCATGCCCTTGGCCTCGGCCCATCAATCCAGCCTGTCCAGGTCCTCCTGCAGCTTCTTCCTACCCTCTGGCAGATCAACACTCCCCCCCCAGCTTGGTGTCATCTGCGAATTTACTGAGGGTGGACTCAATCCCCACATCCAGGTCATCAGTAAAGATATTGAATAGGACTGGGCCCAGTACTGATCCCTGGGGGACACTGCTGGTCACCGGACACCAGCTGGATGCAGCTCCATTCACCATCACTCTATGGGCCTGGTCATCCAACCAGTTTTTGACCCAGCAAAGGGTGCACCTGTCGAAGCCATGCATTGCTAGCTTCTCCAGGAGGATGCTGTGGGAGACTGTGTCAAAGGCCTTGCTGAAGTCAAGGTAGACCACATCCACAGCCTTCCCCTCATCCACTGGGTGGGTCACCCAGTCATAGAAGGAGATGAGATTAGTCAGGCAGGACCTTCCTTTCCTAAACCCATGTTGGCTGGACCTGATCCCCTGGTTGTCTTCCACATGCCGCTTGATGGCACTCAGGATGATCTGTTCCATAACCTTGCCAGGCACCGAGGTCAGGCTGACAGGCCTATAGTTCCCCAGATCCTCCTTCTGGCCCTTCTTGTGGATGGGTGTCACATTGGCCAACCTCCAGTCATCTGGGACCTCCCCAGTGATCCAGGACTGGTGATAAATGATGGAGAGCAGCTTAGCCAGTTCTTCTGCCAGCTTCCTCAGCACCCTAGGATGAATCCCATCCCGATCCATGGACTCATTGGGATCTAAGTGGCACAGCAGGTCCCTAACTACTTCCTCCTGGATTACAGGAGGGGGATTCTGCTCCCCATCCCTGTCTACCAACTCAGGAGCCCAGTTGTCCTGAGGGTAGCTAGTCTTTTTGTTAAAGACTGTGGCAAAGAAGGTGTTAAGCACCTCAGCCTTTTCCTTGTCCTCCATTACTAAGTTCCCCTCCTCATCCAATAAGGAATGAAGATTTTCCCTGACCCTCCTTTTGTTATTAATGTCTTTATAAAAGCATTTTTTATTATCCTTTACAGAGATGGCTAGTTTAAGTTCTAGCTGGGCTTTTGCATCTCTGATTCTCTTCCTACATGACCTTACAATATCCCTAAATACTTCCTGATTCACCTGCCCTTTTACTGTTTTTTTTTTTCCTTCAGTAAGCTCTCTTTTAACTAGCTGCAAGTGTTCCAGCTAGTGGACTGATAACACTGGAATGTTTATGTTACTGCTGAGACTCCAAGGTCGCTTCTTAGCTCTGCTGCTACAGAGGCTACCGGGGCAGGAGAATTGTACCTGTGACTCCCCCCCATAGGGGAGCTGGACTAGACAGACAGCAGAACTGACCAAAGGTATTCCATTCCATAGATCTACATAAGCTCCGAGGAAGGTCAGAGATCACAGAAGACAACTTCCTTCCTGCTTCTTCTTCCCTTCTCTTCTGTCCATGGCCGGCATCCGGGGAGGACTCCATCCATCCATCCATCCATCCATCCATCCATCCATCCATCCATCCATCCATCACCATCAAGGCCAGGCTCAGCCCTGACCCTCATAACTCTCCCCACAGCCCTGTCTGCTCTGCTGTTATCTCAGACAGTGGTTTGAGACATTTCGGGACTGCTCACAGCCCAGGAGAGTGCCGGGAGAGCTGCTGGGGGTGGGGGGAGGCAAGAGGCTTTTGCACATTCCTGAACATACTTGTACATATAATTGTACATATAATTAAAGCTGTCTAATTTAGTTTTCAATCCAGCTAAGTCTCTCCCCTAATTCTCTCTCTCCTTCCCTACCTGGGTGGGAGGGGGAGGGGATGGAGAGCATTGTTGTCTCTGGTTTATTTTTTTGATTCTGAGTCAAACCTTGACACCTGATGCAACTTGAGCCCATTTCCTCTTGTCCTGTCATCAGTCACCAGTGAGAAGAGACCAAGCCCACTCTCACTACAACCTCCTTTCAGGTATTTGTAAAGGGTGATAAGGTCTCCCCTCAGCCTCCTCTTCCCCAGACTAAACAGCCCCAACTCCCTCAGTCGTTCCTCATAGGGGATGTTTTCCAAACCCCTCACTAGCTTTGTTGCCCTTCTTTGGACCTGCTCCATCACCTCCATGTCCTTTTTCTACTGAGGTGCCCCAAACTGAACACAATGCTTGAGGTGGGGCCTCACCAGTGCCGAGTACAGAGGCAGGATTACTTCCCTAGTCCTGCTAGTCACACAGTTTCTGATACAAGCCAGAATGCCATTGGCCTTCTTGGCCACCTGGGCACATTGCTGCTGGCTCATATTCAGCCGACTGCCAATCAATACACCAAGGTCCTTTTCTGCCAGGCAGCCTTCCAGCCCCTCTCCTCCAAGCCTGTAGCATTGCCTGGGGTTGTTGTGACCAAAATGCAGGACCCGACATTTGGCCTTATTCAGTTTCATACAGCTGGTCTCAGCCCATCGATCCAGTCTGTCCAGGTCCGTCTGTAAAGCCTTCCTACCATCCAGCAGATGGACACTCCCTCCCAACTTGGTGTCATCTGCAAATTTACTGATGGTGCATTGGATCCCCTCATCGAGATCATTAAGAAAGATGCTGAAAAGGAGAGGCCCCAGCACAGTTAGTGCAGGTGCCCCGTGGACATGGACCAGCCATGTTGGAAGGCCGGGCAGAGGTGAGCATGGCTGTCTTTTGCCTACCTTGGGCTGTTCTGGGTGCCAGGAATGAGTGGCGAGAGGGATCAGCTTGTGCAGGAGGGAGGGGGGTTCCTGCGGTGCCACTCCTGGAGCAGAGAGGGTTTGGGGAGCCACCGGGAACACCAGCATATCTGGGCTGTTGGTGCTGAGAGGAAACCTGCTGCATGGGGCACAGAGCCTGGGAGGGCCTAAGGTCCCAGCTGTGCCACGCTCAGGCTGCCGGTGCCAGGCAGCAGCTCGCAGGTGGCCCTTTCTGCTGCGGGGCTGCTCTCTAAGCGCAGCCTGGTTCTTGCAGCCTGATCCCAAGCAAGGGCCTGAGACATCCCCATGCAGCAGCAGAGGGGGACTTCTCCGTGCACCAGGTGAGTTTTGGAAAGAAAAGCCACCTCCTGCAGGTGGTTGAGCTGCACTCACTTGTCCCCTGAGTGTTGCCAGGCAGGTTGAGCAGCCCAAGGGACCAAGAGGAGCACGGACACCCAGTGAGAGGCAGCCGCTGGACCTGGTTGTGTGGGGACACAGAGCCTCTGCTGCTGCCCACAGCTTGGAGGAGGGCAGGACGACGAGGGCTGGGACAGGCTGTGCTGCTGTCACATTGGCTCTCAGGAACCTCCGAGCCAGAGCCACAGCTCCAGTTGCTGGCTCCCTGCCTGTCCTTCCGCAGAGCTCAACACCAAGCTGCAGGCAGGGCCAGGCAGGGCCAGGCAGGGCAGACTCCAGGAGCGTTGGCCTGGTGGTCTCCATTGATGGGCTCTGACCGGTTTTCCTTTGCAGCAGGAGAGAGCAGCAGCAGCAGGAGGAAGAGCAAGGGGCTGCCCTGGCCCTTTGCTCTGCAGCGCAGCCCGTCCACTGCCCAGGCTCCGGGGCAGGTGGGCTCTGGCTGCAGCAGGGCGCTCTCTGGGCAGCCCCCGGCAGCGCTCTGCGGGAAGAACGGCACGCTGCCCCAGCCCATCCTGCTCTTGGCCGTCATCTTGAAGGTGGGCACTTCTGACCTGCAGCTGGAGGAGCTCCTGGCTGGGCTGGAGTGTGCAAAGGCTCAGCTGGAGCCCTTGGCCTTGCAGGGCTTCCTGCGAAGCCTCCTCTCCAAGCTCCTCGTGAACAGCTTTTACGAGCTGGCAGCGACACAGAAGATAGGCAAGGAGAAGGTAGAGGAGCTGAAAGCGTCAATGTGGGCAGCAGCCTGCCTGTCGAGCAGGAGCCCTGACCGCTGGCCGAGGGAAGCTGGTTGCCCAGGGCAACGCGCGGGCCAATGGCAGGGCCGGAAGCGGCGTACGGGGCGGAGCCAGGGGCAGCCGGAGCAACGCGCCGAGCCTCGGGGAGCAGCCGTTAGCCCCCGGGCGACCGCACATCCCGGCAGCTCGGCAGGCAGGGGCTGGCACTGCGCGGAGGCAGCCCTGAGCCCCGGCGGGGATCGCACCGACCCCCCCGCCCTCCTCACGGGCTGGTTCTTGGGGCTTTTGCCTTTGTGTTTTCCTTCATCTGGTTTTCTGCTTTTTTCCAGGAGCTTTTGGTGCCTGCTGAACTTGTGGGGAGACGTCGTGGAGGTCGGGGGACGTTGCCGGGACGACGTAAGGGGCGGCGGCGGTGGCCGCCGGCAGCAGCGGGGAGCGGCGGGCTCGCAGGGGAGGGCGGTGGGACAGGCGCGGGGAGGGCGGTGGGACAGGCGCGCTGAGGGCTCAGCCGGGCTGCTCGGGCGAAGCCGGCCGGCAGGGGCGGTAGGTTTGCGCAGGGCAGGGGTTGTGCTGTGATTTCTTGTTGTGTTTACCCGCCCTGCCCCCCCCCCCCCCCACCGCAGCGAGCGTTTCCGGGATGTCCCTCAGCGCGGGGGCAGGAGTTTGCGGGGGCCGAGTGCTGGCACGGGGGTTCAGGCACCTGAGCAACCCGCGGCTGCCCCCAGCCTTCTGTTTTGGGAGAGAAAAGCCTGTTTGGAGGGAGCGGGGCTGCTGGTTCCGCCCCTTCGCGCGCGCGCCGTCCCCCCGTGGCGGTTGGAACCCCGCATCGTTCCAAGGGAGCCGCGGCGCCCGGGCGGCGCCCAGCCTGTGCAGCGCTCCTCGGCACGGCCGGGCTCCGGCCGGTGTCTCCTGGCCCCAAACCCAGCGGGTTCGGGGTTTTCAGCCCAAAGCTGCACCCTCCTCCGCCGGCTCGCTCGGAGGCAGGGGGTGGGTCCGCGCTCTCCCCCCCCCCTCCCCCCCGGATTGTTTTAGGGACCCCTAAAGGGTGAAGGGAGGAGCAGGAACAGCCTAACCCGAGGGGAGGGGGCAGCGGGGGGACACTTGAGGATATTTTGCCGAGGTGCTGGATCCGGACAGTTTGTCCTGCTAGCGGCGGGCTGGGACAAACATCCTCCCTGTGTGGGGCTGTTTTGGGTTTGGTGTTTTGTTTTGGTTTCGATTTCTCGCTGCAGCCGAAGGCTTGCTGGGCAGCTCCGGCCTGCCGGGGGGCGGGAGACCCCGGGCACGGGGGTTTGAGGGAATTTCCCCGAGGTTCAGGGCTGCCAAAGCCTCCTGGGGCAGGTGCTGGGGCTGTGGTGCAGAGCACCCAGGGGATGGGTCTCGCCCAGCAGCACGTGGAGCACCCAGCAATGGCAGCAGCTCGGCCCTGCGCGGGTGCAGGAGGGCGGCTGTGCCTTGGGGAGCCTCAACCCTCTCCCTGTCGCTATTGCAGGAGCTGCCCTGTCACCTCCTTCTCCTTCCCCTTCCCGTGCGGGGTGCTTGGCCAGCATGGACAGCGTGCCCAGCCTCACGTGGCTGGCAGAGTTCTCCGTCAAGGACACCCACATGCCCAGGCCCCCGTGGATCCCAGACCCCCTCGACCGTCCCAGGACCCCCAGCTTTGCTGCCCCCTGCTCGCCCCTGGCTGCTGACCCGGCGTGCATGGGTGTGCCCCACACTCCCTGCCACCCCATCCCTTCCACCTCGAGGCCGGCGCAGCACACCGTGGCCACGTGCCCTCAGCTTGCAGACGACGTGGACTACAAGACCAACGCGCACGTCAAGCCGCCATACTCCTACGCCAGCCTCATCCGTATGGCGATGGAAGCCAGTGGGAAGCCCAAAATCACCCTCTCGGCCATCTACCAGTGGATAACGGACAACTTCTGCTATTTTCGACATGCCGATCCCACCTGGCAGGTAGGATGTTTGGAGACCTTCTTTCTGTTTCTTTCTTTTGTTTTTTCTTTCTTTTATTTTTTCTTTCTTTTCGTCTTTCTTTTACTCCCTCTTGCTTTCTTGCTTTCTTGTTTTCTTGCGTTCTTGCTTTCTTTTCATATTTTCTTTCTCTCTTGTCTTCCTTTCCTGTCTTCAGCCTGGATGCAGGGAGGGATGGTGCCTATGTTTTGGCCAGATATTTTCCCCTCAACACAAGCAATAGGCGCAGACACGACTGCATCCAGGCGGGTTTGGAATGCCTCCAGAGAACGGGACTCCACAGCCTCCCTGGGCAGCCTGTTCCAGTGCTTTGTCACTCTCCTAGTCAAGAAGTGACTTCTTCTCATCTTTCAATGGAACTTCCTGTGTTCCAGCTCGTGTCCATTGCCCCTTGGCCTGTCACTGGCAACTACGGAAAAGAGTCTGGCTCCAGGCTTGGCGTTGCCATTTCTGCTTTCTTTTTCCCAAAGGTCCTTGCTGAAAAGGGGCCTCTCCCCCAGCATCCACATGCAGGCTGGTGCTGTGGCAGCAGACAAGCGTTCGACCCTGGTTTTGTTTCTCTTTTGTGTCTAGAGCTGCATCCGGCACAACCTCTCCTTCAGGAAGTGCTTCATCAGGGTGCCCCGGGAGAAGGATGAGCCCGGGAAGGGAGGCTTTTGGAAGATGGATCCCCTGTATGCCGACCAGCTCCAGAAGGGTGCCTCCAGAAAGCGGAGGAGGTCCCCAGCGCAGGCCCTCCCGGCCTCCACAAAAACAGCCCAGCGAGAGCCACGGTGTGATGCCAGCCCGGCCGCTTCAGTCTGCGCCCCCACTAACACCCCCAGTGTCAGCAGAGAGTTGGAGCAGCTGCTGCAGGAGTTTGAAGAAACCACCGGCAGCCAGACCTGGGATCCAGCTGCTGGCCAAGCAGGGCAGAAGCGCCAGCAGCTCTCGCCCAACCGGCCGGCCAAGGTGGCTCGGCTTTCCGACTCTCCTTTGCTGACCCAGGAAGAGCAAGAGGAGCTGGGATTGCTGAACGGTGACTTGGACTGGGAGGCCATCTTCAACACCAACCTGAAGGCAGACTTGTCCACTTTTGGGGATCTGGACCTTCTGCCTCCAGTCAGCCCCAGCATGTGCGACCTAGACTTGATGGTCCATGGGCAGCACAGCGAGGGTCCCCAGGGGCAGGAGCAGGTCCTCACTGAATCCCACCCAAACAGCCTGGGCTGGGACGAAACCTTCCTGGCTACTGCTTTCCTGCAGAATCCCTGGGACGAAGGGACAAGCGATGGCCTCCGCAACACTGTCAGCATGGAGGAGGTGTTTGGATGCGACGACGCCCCTTTGCCAGAGGAGAGAAAAAGAAAGGGACTATAAACTCAGCAAGTCGGCCTCCTGAGGTGTCTCTGTATAATCTATTCTATATTATCTATTCAAAGAAACCTACGTTTTTAGCATTAGAAATTCTTAGTAGGGGGCTGGGGGGAAATGCAGCTTTGGAGTTGTTAGATATTTTCACTGTTTTTTTCACAGTTTCACTGTTAAATTGCTTAACTGTTTCATATTTACACTGCTCAATTTTTTCCCTCTTTCGCTGCTTAATTGTTGAACTGTTTTACATTCACACTGTGTAATTAGATCAGTTTCATTCACAAAATAGTTCATATTTACACTGTTTAATTGTTTCACCGTTTCACTGTTTATTTTACGTTTTATATTTACACTGTTGTTCACTGTTTCACTCCTTAATTTTTAAAATATATTTGCACTGTTTAATTATATCACTGTTTAATTGTTGAAATGTTTCATATTTACAGTTTAATTGGTTAAATGTTTCATACTTTCACTGTTTATTTTTTTCTCTGTTTTGCTATTTAATGTAAATGTTTTATATTTATAATGTTTGACTTTTGCTGTTTAATTGTTGAAATGTTTAATATTTACACTAAATTCCTTCACTGTTTTGGTGTTTGTTTAAATATTTTCTATTTTCAATCTATGTATTTGTTTCACCGTTTTGCTGTTTAAATGTTTTCTATTTACACTGTTTAATTGTTTCACCATTTGCCTGTTTAATTATTTAAATGTTTTATATTTACATGGTTTAACTGTTTGACTGATTTACTGTTTAATTGCTTAAATATGTTATATTTTGAATGTCTATTTTTTCACTGTTTCACTGTTTAATTGATTAAATGTTTTATATTTACACTGATTATTAGCCTGTTTTGCTGTTTAATCTTTTAAATTTCATATTTACACTGTCTAATTATATCTGTTTAATTGGCTAAATGTTTCACGTTCACACTCTTTAATTGTTTCACCATTCCACTGTTCAATTGTTTAAATGTTTTATATTTACACTCTTTTCACTGTGTCCACTTGTTCTGGTTTAAATATTAAAGGTGAACCCCAAACAAACCAGAGGACAGAATTGCTCTCTATTACCCCCCCTCCACCCTCCCAAGAGAAGATAGAAAGGGGAATAAGAAAGAGAGACTTCAACTTTGGAAATTGAAACTAGAAACAAGTTTACGATAACACAAGGAAAAAGAGTAAAACGTGGGGTGAGGGGGGCAATGGGTAAATATTGATATACAAATACACAAAACCGATCTCGATGATGGCAGGGACTTCTGCCACTACTCCAGCATGACCCCAACCAGCAGCTCTGGGCAAAAAGTTGATTTGGTGATGACCAAACCCAAGACCTGGCAACCTGGCAGTTCCATCCCACACTACAGACCACATGGGTTTGCCAGCAGGAATAACACACTGTTTCCAATGGATGGAAGTATTTTCCTAAGCTTAGGCGCCCTAAGACAGACACTGTGCCCATTCCCAAGGCAGCAGCTGCTCACGTTCACTGCCAACCCACATGCAAAGGCTTCTCCCCTCTCAGCAGGGTTCAGCAGGACTAACCCTCCCCAGGAGATGAGATTTTTAGCTCTTGGTATGACCTAGGTCTTGACACCCCAAGGGTTCATTTACTGACAAACCACCCAGGCTGAAAACGGATTTTATGACTGCCACTAAGAATTCAAACCTCAAATGACAGTACAGACACTGTCAAAAAAAGGACGATGGCCAGGTTCCCCAGTGCAGATATCACAAGGATGCTCCTGCCAAGCTTCCATAAACAAACCCAGTTCTGCATCAGTATCTGCCCTTCATTCAATTAAATATAAATGACTGCATGGTGGGAGAGGGAGACGTGCATGCACACAGCTGGTCCACTGCTCACATAAAAGGCAGAGAAGTCACAACAAATATTTCTCAGCAATAAAAGCCTTCAACACTTAGAAGTAGGCAGTAAAACACAAGAAAAGGTTGGGCTTTCCTATGGAACCATCCTTCCATCCTTTGATATTTAAGCCAATGTTATTTAAAATTATTTCAATTACCATTTGAAAAATAAAAACCGGAGAAAGCAAAATTCAATTTAATGGCAAATCCTAAAATCTTTCCAAATCTCTCAAGCAATATGTATCTCTTCAGACAAATACTGGTAAAGACTATGCTAATAAAATCAATTTCTGACAATTACTTAACTTCTACCTTTCTTGGAATTAAAGTTTTATATTTTCTTCTAAAACAAGAAATTGATCCTCACATGAACTTGAATTATACCACCTCGTAAAATCCACAGACTAATTGAACAGTTAACCAAGTGTTCAATAAACTTCACACCTTAGTATCTTGAAGCTGCTTAATTAGATTCTGCTTCTTGCATAAATAGTTGTCAATGGAAGCCACTTAGTTTCACTTCTTATTTAACTTTATTCTCAAAGCACATTAACAAAATCACTAAGTGCTTATCAGCTTTCTTTCCATTTTTCACAATATCATGCTAATTGTGGTAGCTGAAAGATTATAAAATATTTTGAAGTGCTTATCAATCAGCTCTGCTAGAGCCAAAGTGTCCATGAGCGTGGAGCTTATGCACTTGGCTCAGCAGAGCACTCCCAGGGCTCCTCAGCCCCTGCTGGAGCCGCTGATATTCCAGCAGGAGCTCTGCTGAGCCACAGCTTTCAGCATCTGCGCCCTCAAGAACTGCAGTGGATTCATTTCTTGTCCATCTCTGTTGTATTTTATTCATCTTTTAAAACTTTATCATACAATATCCTCTCTCCCCCTTTTCCTTCATTTTTACTTGAGCAGGAAAGCTGTTTGGGGCACCCCTGCTGCCCCCCTCCCCTGCACCACACACCGGTCAGAGCAGTTAGTCCTTCCAGTACACATGGGAAGGTCTCTGCCAACCCAGCGAGAAGTGCTCCCATCAGGTACTCCTTGATTTCGTTACTAGAAAGTCACCTGTAAAAGCACCTGTAAAATCTTAGCAGCAACACAGACCATCCAGTCATTCATTTGGGGTTTGGCCAGTATGTTTCCCTCCCCCAAGGATTTTTCTCAGGAGCTTCTGGACTCCCCGGAGGCCGGTGACAGTGGGCCAGGCAGCAGGGCAGACTGGAGAACCAGCAACGCCCAGCACAGCCAGTGAAGGTTCCAGTGAAATCCACCCCAGCAGATAAGCATGCAATGCTGAAGAAGAAAGCAGTCGGCCAGCAAACAAAGCTCCTCACCAATCTGACCAGTCCGAGTCCCCCCTTTTGGAAGTTTCCCAGGACTTGCAAGAAAGGCTGCCTTCCCTCAGGGCCAGGATTCCCTGCTATCCCCGCAGCCAACCATGGCTGCTTCACAAGAAGGTTGGGCAACAGGTCAAGTGTGAAACAGACACAGTGCAGGGCAGGGGGGACAGCACTGCCTGCCTCTGGAGAGGCTCAGCCATGCACTGAAGGCTGGGGTTTAGTTACTGTCTCATAGCAGACAGAGGGCAATCCATCCTCTGCAGAACCACTGCGAGGTCCACACTGACCCACAGGCTCTCCATTCCTCACTGTGAGGCCACCTCACCTCCACAGTCTGGGTGCAGTGATGTTCAGCACTGAATGTCCAGCTCAGCCCTTCTCTCCCACTCCTCAGCACCCTCCATACGAGGGTCCAGCCCTCCCTACCTGCTCACACCTCACCCCAGCACAGCAGCTTCCCAGCACGGCATGCTCCTTCCCATCCAGCAGCACTCCCAGTGTCCAGCCTACGAAAACAAGCACGCAGGCTTTGGCTGCATCTCCGACTTCATCCTACACTCAAGCCCTTCCTAAAGCGCTTCCCGACGCCCCACACTGACACCAGGCAGTAAGGAGCCATCTCCTTTCCTGCACACTTGGGAGAACATCCCCAGGTTTGCTCAGCCAGCTTCCCACACCACATCAGCCATGTTGGAAGGCCGGGCAGAGGTGAGCATGGCTGTCTTTTGCCTACCTTGGGCTGTTCTGGGTGCCAGGAATGAGTGGCGAGAGGGATCAGCTTGTGCAGGAGGGAGGGGGGTTCCTGCGGTGCCACTCCTGGAGCAGAGAGGGTTTGGGGAGCCACCGGGAACACCAGCATATCTGGGCTGTTGGTGCTGAGAGGAAACCTGCTGCATGGGGCACAGAGCCTGGGAGGGCCTAAGGTCCCAGCTGTGCCACGCTCAGGCTGCCGGTGCCAGGCAGCAGCTCGCAGGTGGCCCTTTCTGCTGCGGGGCTGCTCTCTAAGCGCAGCCTGGTTCTTGCAGCCTGATCCCAAGCAAGGGCCTGAGACATCCCCATGCAGCAGCAGAGGGGGACTTCTCCGTGCACCAGGTGAGTTTTGGAAAGAAAAGCCACCTCCTGCAGGTGGTTGAGCTGCACTCACTTGTCCCCTGAGTGTTGCCAGGCAGGTTGAGCAGCCCAAGGGACCAAGAGGAGCACGGACACCCAGTGAGAGGCAGCCGCTGGACCTGGTTGTGTGGGGACACAGAGCCTCTGCTGCTGCCCACAGCTTGGAGGAGGGCAGGACGACGAGGGCTGGGACAGGCTGTGCTGCTGTCACATTGGCTCTCAGGAACCTCCGAGCCAGAGCCACAGCTCCAGTTGCTGGCTCCCTGCCTGTCCTTCCGCAGAGCTCAACACCAAGCTGCAGGCAGGGCCAGGCAGGGCCAGGCAGGGCAGACTCCAGGAGCGTTGGCCTGGTGGTCTCCATTGATGGGCTCTGACCGGTTTTCCTTTGCAGCAGGAGAGAGCAGCAGCAGCAGGAGGAAGAGCAAGGGGCTGCCCTGGCCCTTTGCTCTGCAGCGCAGCCCGTCCACTGCCCAGGCTCCGGGGCAGGTGGGCTCTGGCTGCAGCAGGGCGCTCTCTGGGCAGCCCCCGGCAGCGCTCTGCGGGAAGAACGGCACGCTGCCCCAGCCCATCCTGCTCTTGGCCGTCATCTTGAAGGTGGGCACTTCTGACCTGCAGCTGGAGGAGCTCCTGGCTGGGCTGGAGTGTGCAAAGGCTCAGCTGGAGCCCTTGGCCTTGCAGGGCTTCCTGCGAAGCCTCCTCTCCAAGCTCCTCGTGAACAGCTTTTACGAGCTGGCAGCGACACAGAAGATAGGCAAGGAGAAGGTAGAGGAGCTGAAAGCGTCAATGTGGGCAGCAGCCTGCCTGTCGAGCAGGAGCCCTGACCGCTGGCCGAGGGAAGCTGGTTGCCCAGGGCAACGCGCGGGCCAATGGCAGGGCCGGAAGCGGCGTACGGGGCGGAGCCAGGGGCAGCCGGAGCAACGCGCCGAGCCTCGGGGAGCAGCCGTTAGCCCCCGGGCGACCGCACATCCCGGCAGCTCGGCAGGCAGGGGCTGGCACTGCGCGGAGGCAGCCCTGAGCCCCGGCGGGGATCGCACCGACCCCCCCGCCCTCCTCACGGGCTGGTTCTTGGGGCTTTTGCCTTTGTGTTTTCCTTCATCTGGTTTTCTGCTTTTTTCCAGGAGCTTTTGGTGCCTGCTGAACTTGTGGGGAGACGTCGTGGAGGTCGGGGGACGTTGCCGGGACGACGTAAGGGGCGGCGGCGGTGGCCGCCGGCAGCAGCGGGGAGCGGCGGGCTCGCAGGGGAGGGCGGTGGGACAGGCGCGGGGAGGGCGGTGGGACAGGCGCGCTGAGGGCTCAGCCGGGCTGCTCGGGCGAAGCCGGCCGGCAGGGGCGGTAGGTTTGCGCAGGGCAGGGGTTGTGCTGTGATTTCTTGTTGTGTTTACCCGCCCTGCCCGCCCCCCCGCCCACCGCAGCGAGCGTTTCCGGGATGTCCCTCAGCGCGGGGGCAGGAGTTTGCGGGGGCCGAGTGCTGGCACGGGGGTTCAGGCACCTGAGCAACCCGCGGCTGCCCCCAGCCTTCTGTTTTGGGAGAGAAAAGCCTGTTTGGAGGGAGCGGGGCTGCTGGTTCCGCCCCTTCGCGCGCGCGCCGTCCCCCCGTGGCGGTTGGAACCCCGCATCGTTCCAAGGGAGCCGCGGCGCCCGGGCGGCGCCCAGCCTGTGCAGCGCTCCTCGGCACGGCCGGGCTCCGGCCGGTGTCTCCTGGCCCCAAACCCAGCGGGTTCGGGGTTTTCAGCCCAAAGCTGCACCCTCCTCCGCCGGCTCGCTCGGAGGCAGGGGGTGGGTCCGCGCTCTCCCCCCCCCTCCCCCCCGGATTGTTTTAGGGACCCCTAAAGGGTGAAGGGAGGAGCAGGAACAGCCTAACCCGAGGGGAGGGGGCAGCGGGGGGACACTTGAGGATATTTTGCCGAGGTGCTGGATCCGGACAGTTTGTCCTGCTAGCGGCGGGCTGGGACAAACATCCTCCCTGTGTGGGGCTGTTTTGGGTTTGGTGTTTTGTTTTGGTTTCGATTTCTCGCTGCAGCCGAAGGCTTGCTGGGCAGCTCCGGCCTGCCGGGGGGCGGGAGACCCCGGGCACGGGGGTTTGAGGGAATTTCCCCGAGGTTCAGGGCTGCCAAAGCCTCCTGGGGCAGGTGCTGGGGCTGTGGTGCAGAGCACCCAGGGGATGGGTCTCGCCCAGCAGCACGTGGAGCACCCAGCAATGGCAGCAGCTCGGCCCTGCGCGGGTGCAGGAGGGCGGCTGTGCCTTGGGGAGCCTCAACCCTCTCCCTGTCGCTATTGCAGGAGCTGCCCTGTCACCTCCTTCTCCTTCCCCTTCCCGTGCGGGGTGCTTGGCCAGCATGGACAGCGTGCCCAGCCTCACGTGGCTGGCAGAGTTCTCCGTCAAGGACACCCACATGCCCAGGCCCCCGTGGATCCCAGACCCCCTCGACCGTCCCAGGACCCCCAGCTTTGCTGCCCCCTGCTCGCCCCTGGCTGCTGACCCGGCGTGCATGGGTGTGCCCCACACTCCCTGCCACCCCATCCCTTCCACCTCGAGGCCGGCGCAGCACACCGTGGCCACGTGCCCTCAGCTTGCAGACGACGTGGACTACAAGACCAACGCGCACGTCAAGCCGCCATACTCCTACGCCAGCCTCATCCGTATGGCGATGGAAGCCAGTGGGAAGCCCAAAATCACCCTCTCGGCCATCTACCAGTGGATAACGGACAACTTCTGCTATTTTCGACATGCCGATCCCACCTGGCAGGTAGGATGTTTGGAGACCTTCTTTCTGTTTCTTTCTTTTGTTTTTTCTTTCTTTTATTTTTTCTTTCTTTTCGTCTTTCTTTTACTCCCTCTTGCTTTCTTGCTTTCTTGTTTTCTTGCGTTCTTGCTTTCTTTTCATATTTTCTTTCTCTCTTGTCTTCCTTTCCTGTCTTCAGCCTGGATGCAGGGAGGGATGGTGCCTATGTTTTGGCCAGATATTTTCCCCTCAACACAAGCAATAGGCGCAGACACGACTGCATCCAGGCGGGTTTGGAATGCCTCCAGAGAACGGGACTCCACAGCCTCCCTGGGCAGCCTGTTCCAGTGCTTTGTCACTCTCCTAGTCAAGAAGTGACTTCTTCTCATCTTTCAATGGAACTTCCTGTGTTCCAGCTCGTGTCCATTGCCCCTTGGCCTGTCACTGGCAACTACGGAAAAGAGTCTGGCTCCAGGCTTGGCGTTGCCATTTCTGCTTTCTTTTTCCCAAAGGTCCTTGCTGAAAAGGGGCCTCTCCCCCAGCATCCACATGCAGGCTGGTGCTGTGGCAGCAGACAAGCGTTCGACCCTGGTTTTGTTTCTCTTTTGTGTCTAGAGCTGCATCCGGCACAACCTCTCCTTCAGGAAGTGCTTCATCAGGGTGCCCCGGGAGAAGGATGAGCCCGGGAAGGGAGGCTTTTGGAAGATGGATCCCCTGTATGCCGACCAGCTCCAGAAGGGTGCCTCCAGAAAGCGGAGGAGGTCCCCAGCGCAGGCCCTCCCGGCCTCCACAAAAACAGCCCAGCGAGAGCCACGGTGTGATGCCAGCCCGGCCGCTTCAGTCTGCGCCCCCACTAACACCCCCAGTGTCAGCAGAGAGTTGGAGCAGCTGCTGCAGGAGTTTGAAGAAACCACCGGCAGCCAGACCTGGGATCCAGCTGCTGGCCAAGCAGGGCAGAAGCGCCAGCAGCTCTCGCCCAACCGGCCGGCCAAGGTGGCTCGGCTTTCCGACTCTCCTTTGCTGACCCAGGAAGAGCAAGAGGAGCTGGGATTGCTGAACGGTGACTTGGACTGGGAGGCCATCTTCAACACCAACCTGAAGGCAGACTTGTCCACTTTTGGGGATCTGGACCTTCTGCCTCCAGTCAGCCCCAGCATGTGCGACCTAGACTTGATGGTCCATGGGCAGCACAGCGAGGGTCCCCAGGGGCAGGAGCAGGTCCTCACTGAATCCCACCCAAACAGCCTGGGCTGGGACGAAACCTTCCTGGCTACTGCTTTCCTGCAGAATCCCTGGGACGAAGGGACAAGCGATGGCCTCCGCAACACTGTCAGCATGGAGGAGGTGTTTGGATGCGACGACGCCCCTTTGCCAGAGGAGAGAAAAAGAAAGGGACTATAAACTCAGCAAGTCGGCCTCCTGAGGTGTCTCTGTATAATCTATTCTATATTATCTATTCAAAGAAACCTACGTTTTTAGCATTAGAAATTCTTAGTAGGGGGCTGGGGGGAAATGCAGCTTTGGAGTTGTTAGATATTTTCACTGTTTTTTTCACAGTTTCACTGTTAAATTGCTTAACTGTTTCATATTTACACTGCTCAATTTTTTCCCTCTTTCGCTGCTTAATTGTTGAACTGTTTTACATTCACACTGTGTAATTAGATCAGTTTCATTCACAAAATAGTTCATATTTACACTGTTTAATTGTTTCACCGTTTCACTGTTTATTTTACGTTTTATATTTACACTGTTGTTCACTGTTTCACTCCTTAATTTTTAAAATATATTTGCACTGTTTAATTATATCACTGTTTAATTGTTGAAATGTTTCATATTTACAGTTTAATTGGTTAAATGTTTCATACTTTCACTGTTTATTTTTTTCTCTGTTTTGCTATTTAATGTAAATGTTTTATATTTATAATGTTTGACTTTTGCTGTTTAATTGTTGAAATGTTTAATATTTACACTAAATTCCTTCACTGTTTTGGTGTTTGTTTAAATATTTTCTATTTTCAATCTATGTATTTGTTTCACCGTTTTGCTGTTTAAATGTTTTCTATTTACACTGTTTAATTGTTTCACCATTTGCCTGTTTAATTATTTAAATGTTTTATATTTACATGGTTTAACTGTTTGACTGATTTACTGTTTAATTGCTTAAATATGTTATATTTTGAATGTCTATTTTTTCACTGTTTCACTGTTTAATTGATTAAATGTTTTATATTTACACTGATTATTAGCCTGTTTTGCTGTTTAATCTTTTAAATTTCATATTTACACTGTCTAATTATATCTGTTTAATTGGCTAAATGTTTCACGTTCACACTCTTTAATTGTTTCACCATTCCACTGTTCAATTGTTTAAATGTTTTATATTTACACTCTTTTCACTGTGTCCACTTGTTCTGGTTTAAATATTAAAGGTGAACCCCAAACAAACCAGAGGACAGAATTGCTCTCTATTACCCCCCCTCCACCCTCCCAAGAGAAGATAGAAAGGGGAATAAGAAAGAGAGACTTCAACTTTGGAAATTGAAACTAGAAACAAGTTTACGATAACACAAGGAAAAAGAGTAAAACGTGGGGTGAGGGGGGCAATGGGTAAATATTGATATACAAATACACAAAACCGATCTCGATGATGGCAGGGACTTCTGCCACTACTCCAGCATGACCCCAACCAGCAGCTCTGGGCAAAAAGTTGATTTGGTGATGACCAAACCCAAGACCTGGCAACCTGGCAGTTCCATCCCACACTACAGACCACATGGGTTTGCCAGCAGGAATAACACACTGTTTCCAATGGATGGAAGTATTTTCCTAAGCTTAGGCGCCCTAAGACAGACACTGTGCCCATTCCCAAGGCAGCAGCTGCTCACGTTCACTGCCAACCCACATGCAAAGGCTTCTCCCCTCTCAGCAGGGTTCAGCAGGACTAACCCTCCCCAGGAGATGAGATTTTTAGCTCTTGGTATGACCTAGGTCTTGACACCCCAAGGGTTCATTTACTGACAAACCACCCAGGCTGAAAACGGATTTTATGACTGCCACTAAGAATTCAAACCTCAAATGACAGTACAGACACTGTCAAAAAAAGGACGATGGCCAGGTTCCCCAGTGCAGATATCACAAGGATGCTCCTGCCAAGCTTCCATAAACAAACCCAGTTCTGCATCAGTATCTGCCCTTCATTCAATTAAATATAAATGACTGCATGGTGGGAGAGGGAGACGTGCATGCACACAGCTGGTCCACTGCTCACATAAAAGGCAGAGAAGTCACAACAAATATTTCTCAGCAATAAAAGCCTTCAACACTTAGAAGTAGGCAGTAAAACACAAGAAAAGGTTGGGCTTTCCTATGGAACCATCCTTCCATCCTTTGATATTTAAGCCAATGTTATTTAAAATTATTTCAATTACCATTTGAAAAATAAAAACCGGAGAAAGCAAAATTCAATTTAATGGCAAATCCTAAAATCTTTCCAAATCTCTCAAGCAATATGTATCTCTTCAGACAAATACTGGTAAAGACTATGCTAATAAAATCAATTTCTGACAATTACTTAACTTCTACCTTTCTTGGAATTAAAGTTTTATATTTTCTTCTAAAACAAGAAATTGATCCTCACATGAACTTGAATTATACCACCTCGTAAAATCCACAGACTAATTGAACAGTTAACCAAGTGTTCAATAAACTTCACACCTTAGTATCTTGAAGCTGCTTAATTAGATTCTGCTTCTTGCATAAATAGTTGTCAATGGAAGCCACTTAGTTTCACTTCTTATTTAACTTTATTCTCAAAGCACATTAACAAAATCACTAAGTGCTTATCAGCTTTCTTTCCATTTTTCACAATATCATGCTAATTGTGGTAGCTGAAAGATTATAAAATATTTTGAAGTGCTTATCAATCAGCTCTGCTAGAGCCAAAGTGTCCATGAGCGTGGAGCTTATGCACTTGGCTCAGCAGAGCACTCCCAGGGCTCCTCAGCCCCTGCTGGAGCCGCTGATATTCCAGCAGGAGCTCTGCTGAGCCACAGCTTTCAGCATCTGCGCCCTCAAGAACTGCAGTGGATTCATTTCTTGTCCATCTCTGTTGTATTTTATTCATCTTTTAAAACTTTATCATACAATATCCTCTCTCCCCCTTTTCCTTCATTTTTACTTGAGCAGGAAAGCTGTTTGGGGCACCCCTGCTGCCCCCCTCCCCTGCACCACACACCGGTCAGAGCAGTTAGTCCTTCCAGTACACATGGGAAGGTCTCTGCCAACCCAGCGAGAAGTGCTCCCATCAGGTACTCCTTGATTTCGTTACTAGAAAGTCACCTGTAAAAGCACCTGTAAAATCTTAGCAGCAACACAGACCATCCAGTCATTCATTTGGGGTTTGGCCAGTATGTTTCCCTCCCCCAAGGATTTTTCTCAGGAGCTTCTGGACTCCCCGGAGGCCGGTGACAGTGGGCCAGGCAGCAGGGCAGACTGGAGAACCAGCAACGCCCAGCACAGCCAGTGAAGGTTCCAGTGAAATCCACCCCAGCAGATAAGCATGCAATGCTGAAGAAGAAAGCAGTCGGCCAGCAAACAAAGCTCCTCACCAATCTGACCAGTCCGAGTCCCCCCTTTTGGAAGTTTCCCAGGACTTGCAAGAAAGGCTGCCTTCCCTCAGGGCCAGGATTCCCTGCTATCCCCGCAGCCAACCATGGCTGCTTCACAAGAAGGTTGGGCAACAGGTCAAGTGTGAAACAGACACAGTGCAGGGCAGGGGGGACAGCACTGCCTGCCTCTGGAGAGGCTCAGCCATGCACTGAAGGCTGGGGTTTAGTTACTGTCTCATAGCAGACAGAGGGCAATCCATCCTCTGCAGAACCACTGCGAGGTCCACACTGACCCACAGGCTCTCCATTCCTCACTGTGAGGCCACCTCACCTCCACAGTCTGGGTGCAGTGATGTTCAGCACTGAATGTCCAGCTCAGCCCTTCTCTCCCACTCCTCAGCACCCTCCATACGAGGGTCCAGCCCTCCCTACCTGCTCACACCTCACCCCAGCACAGCAGCTTCCCAGCACGGCATGCTCCTTCCCATCCAGCAGCACTCCCAGTGTCCAGCCTACGAAAACAAGCACGCAGGCTTTGGCTGCATCTCCGACTTCATCCTACACTCAAGCCCTTCCTAAAGCGCTTCCCGACGCCCCACACTGACACCAGGCAGTAAGGAGCCATCTCCTTTCCTGCACACTTGGGAGAACATCCCCAGGTTTGCTCAGCCAGCTTCCCACACCACATCAGCCATGTTGGAAGGCCGGGCAGAGGTGAGCATGGCTGTCTTTTGCCTACCTTGGGCTGTTCTGGGTGCCAGGAATGAGTGGCGAGAGGGATCAGCTTGTGCAGGAGGGAGGGGGGTTCCTGCGGTGCCACTCCTGGAGCAGAGAGGGTTTGGGGAGCCACCGGGAACACCAGCATATCTGGGCTGTTGGTGCTGAGAGGAAACCTGCTGCATGGGGCACAGAGCCTGGGAGGGCCTAAGGTCCCAGCTGTGCCACGCTCAGGCTGCCGGTGCCAGGCAGCAGCTCGCAGGTGGCCCTTTCTGCTGCGGGGCTGCTCTCTAAGCGCAGCCTGGTTCTTGCAGCCTGATCCCAAGCAAGGGCCTGAGACATCCCCATGCAGCAGCAGAGGGGGACTTCTCCGTGCACCAGGTGAGTTTTGGAAAGAAAAGCCACCTCCTGCAGGTGGTTGAGCTGCACTCACTTGTCCCCTGAGTGTTGCCAGGCAGGTTGAGCAGCCCAAGGGACCAAGAGGAGCACGGACACCCAGTGAGAGGCAGCCGCTGGACCTGGTTGTGTGGGGACACAGAGCCTCTGCTGCTGCCCACAGCTTGGAGGAGGGCAGGACGACGAGGGCTGGGACAGGCTGTGCTGCTGTCACATTGGCTCTCAGGAACCTCCGAGCCAGAGCCACAGCTCCAGTTGCTGGCTCCCTGCCTGTCCTTCCGCAGAGCTCAACACCAAGCTGCAGGCAGGGCCAGGCAGGGCCAGGCAGGGCAGACTCCAGGAGCGTTGGCCTGGTGGTCTCCATTGATGGGCTCTGACCGGTTTTCCTTTGCAGCAGGAGAGAGCAGCAGCAGCAGGAGGAAGAGCAAGGGGCTGCCCTGGCCCTTTGCTCTGCAGCGCAGCCCGTCCACTGCCCAGGCTCCGGGGCAGGTGGGCTCTGGCTGCAGCAGGGCGCTCTCTGGGCAGCCCCCGGCAGCGCTCTGCGGGAAGAACGGCACGCTGCCCCAGCCCATCCTGCTCTTGGCCGTCATCTTGAAGGTGGGCACTTCTGACCTGCAGCTGGAGGAGCTCCTGGCTGGGCTGGAGTGTGCAAAGGCTCAGCTGGAGCCCTTGGCCTTGCAGGGCTTCCTGCGAAGCCTCCTCTCCAAGCTCCTCGTGAACAGCTTTTACGAGCTGGCAGCGACACAGAAGATAGGCAAGGAGAAGGTAGAGGAGCTGAAAGCGTCAATGTGGGCAGCAGCCTGCCTGTCGAGCAGGAGCCCTGACCGCTGGCCGAGGGAAGCTGGTTGCCCAGGGCAACGCGCGGGCCAATGGCAGGGCCGGAAGCGGCGTACGGGGCGGAGCCAGGGGCAGCCGGAGCAACGCGCCGAGCCTCGGGGAGCAGCCGTTAGCCCCCGGGCGACCGCACATCCCGGCAGCTCGGCAGGCAGGGGCTGGCACTGCGCGGAGGCAGCCCTGAGCCCCGGCGGGGATCGCACCGACCCCCCCGCCCTCCTCACGGGCTGGTTCTTGGGGCTTTTGCCTTTGTGTTTTCCTTCATCTGGTTTTCTGCTTTTTTCCAGGAGCTTTTGGTGCCTGCTGAACTTGTGGGGAGACGTCGTGGAGGTCGGGGGACGTTGCCGGGACGACGTAAGGGGCGGCGGCGGTGGCCGCCGGCAGCAGCGGGGAGCGGCGGGCTCGCAGGGGAGGGCGGTGGGACAGGCGCGGGGAGGGCGGTGGGACAGGCGCGCTGAGGGCTCAGCCGGGCTGCTCGGGCGAAGCCGGCCGGCAGGGGCGGTAGGTTTGCGCAGGGCAGGGGTTGTGCTGTGATTTCTTGTTGTGTTTACCCGCCCTGCCCGCCCCCCCGCCCACCGCAGCGAGCGTTTCCGGGATGTCCCTCAGCGCGGGGGCAGGAGTTTGCGGGGGCCGAGTGCTGGCACGGGGGTTCAGGCACCTGAGCAACCCGCGGCTGCCCCCAGCCTTCTGTTTTGGGAGAGAAAAGCCTGTTTGGAGGGAGCGGGGCTGCTGGTTCCGCCCCTTCGCGCGCGCGCCGTCCCCCCGTGGCGGTTGGAACCCCGCATCGTTCCAAGGGAGCCGCGGCGCCCGGGCGGCGCCCAGCCTGTGCAGCGCTCCTCGGCACGGCCGGGCTCCGGCCGGTGTCTCCTGGCCCCAAACCCAGCGGGTTCGGGGTTTTCAGCCCAAAGCTGCACCCTCCTCCGCCGGCTCGCTCGGAGGCAGGGGGTGGGTCCGCGCTCTCCCCCCCCCTCCCCCCCGGATTGTTTTAGGGACCCCTAAAGGGTGAAGGGAGGAGCAGGAACAGCCTAACCCGAGGGGAGGGGGCAGCGGGGGGACACTTGAGGATATTTTGCCGAGGTGCTGGATCCGGACAGTTTGTCCTGCTAGCGGCGGGCTGGGACAAACATCCTCCCTGTGTGGGGCTGTTTTGGGTTTGGTGTTTTGTTTTGGTTTCGATTTCTCGCTGCAGCCGAAGGCTTGCTGGGCAGCTCCGGCCTGCCGGGGGGCGGGAGACCCCGGGCACGGGGGTTTGAGGGAATTTCCCCGAGGTTCAGGGCTGCCAAAGCCTCCTGGGGCAGGTGCTGGGGCTGTGGTGCAGAGCACCCAGGGGATGGGTCTCGCCCAGCAGCACGTGGAGCACCCAGCAATGGCAGCAGCTCGGCCCTGCGCGGGTGCAGGAGGGCGGCTGTGCCTTGGGGAGCCTCAACCCTCTCCCTGTCGCTATTGCAGGAGCTGCCCTGTCACCTCCTTCTCCTTCCCCTTCCCGTGCGGGGTGCTTGGCCAGCATGGACAGCGTGCCCAGCCTCACGTGGCTGGCAGAGTTCTCCGTCAAGGACACCCACATGCCCAGGCCCCCGTGGATCCCAGACCCCCTCGACCGTCCCAGGACCCCCAGCTTTGCTGCCCCCTGCTCGCCCCTGGCTGCTGACCCGGCGTGCATGGGTGTGCCCCACACTCCCTGCCACCCCATCCCTTCCACCTCGAGGCCGGCGCAGCACACCGTGGCCACGTGCCCTCAGCTTGCAGACGACGTGGACTACAAGACCAACGCGCACGTCAAGCCGCCATACTCCTACGCCAGCCTCATCCGTATGGCGATGGAAGCCAGTGGGAAGCCCAAAATCACCCTCTCGGCCATCTACCAGTGGATAACGGACAACTTCTGCTATTTTCGACATGCCGATCCCACCTGGCAGGTAGGATGTTTGGAGACCTTCTTTCTGTTTCTTTCTTTTGTTTTTTCTTTCTTTTATTTTTTCTTTCTTTTCGTCTTTCTTTTACTCCCTCTTGCTTTCTTGCTTTCTTGTTTTCTTGCGTTCTTGCTTTCTTTTCATATTTTCTTTCTCTCTTGTCTTCCTTTCCTGTCTTCAGCCTGGATGCAGGGAGGGATGGTGCCTATGTTTTGGCCAGATATTTTCCCCTCAACACAAGCAATAGGCGCAGACACGACTACATCCAGGCGGGTTTGGAATGCCTCCAGAGAACGGGACTCCACAGCCTCCCTGGGCAGCCTGTTCCAGTGCTTTGTCACTCTCCTAGTCAAGAAGTGACTTCTTCTCATCTTTCAATGGAACTTCCTGTGTTCCAGCTCGTGTCCATTGCCCCTTGGCCTGTCACTGGCAACTACGGAAAAGAGTCTGGCTCCAGGCTTGGCGTTGCCATTTCTGCTTTCTTTTTCCCAAAGGTCCTTGCTGAAAAGGGGCCTCTCCCCCAGCATCCACATGCAGGCTGGTGCTGTGGCAGCAGACAAGCGTTCGACCCTGGTTTTGTTTCTCTTTTGTGTCTAGAGCTGCATCCGGCACAACCTCTCCTTCAGGAAGTGCTTCATCAGGGTGCCCCGGGAGAAGGATGAGCCCGGGAAGGGAGGCTTTTGGAAGATGGATCCCCTGTATGCCGACCAGCTCCAGAAGGGTGCCTCCAGAAAGCGGAGGAGGTCCCCAGCGCAGGCCCTCCCGGCCTCCACAAAAACAGCCCAGCGAGAGCCACGGTGTGATGCCAGCCCGGCCGCTTCAGTCTGCGCCCCCACTAACACCCCCAGTGTCAGCAGAGAGTTGGAGCAGCTGCTGCAGGAGTTTGAAGAAACCACCGGCAGCCAGACCTGGGATCCAGCTGCTGGCCAAGCAGGGCAGAAGCGCCAGCAGCTCTCGCCCAACCGGCCGGCCAAGGTGGCTCGGCTTTCCGACTCTCCTTTGCTGACCCAGGAAGAGCAAGAGGAGCTGGGATTGCTGAACGGTGACTTGGACTGGGAGGCCATCTTCAACACCAACCTGAAGGCAGACTTGTCCACTTTTGGGGATCTGGACCTTCTGCCTCCAGTCAGCCCCAGCATGTGCGACCTAGACTTGATGGTCCATGGGCAGCACAGCGAGGGTCCCCAGGGGCAGGAGCAGGTCCTCACTGAATCCCACCCAAACAGCCTGGGCTGGGACGAAACCTTCCTGGCTACTGCTTTCCTGCAGAATCCCTGGGACGAAGGGACAAGCGATGGCCTCCGCAACACTGTCAGCATGGAGGAGGTGTTTGGATGCGACGACGCCCCTTTGCCAGAGGAGAGAAAAAGAAAGGGACTATAAACTCAGCAAGTCGGCCTCCTGAGGTGTCTCTGTATAATCTATTCTATATTATCTATTCAAAGAAACCTACGTTTTTAGCATTAGAAATTCTTAGTAGGGGGCTGGGGGGAAATGCAGCTTTGGAGTTGTTAGATATTTTCACTGTTTTTTTCACAGTTTCACTGTTAAATTGCTTAACTGTTTCATATTTACACTGCTCAATTTTTTCCCTCTTTCGCTGCTTAATTGTTGAACTGTTTTACATTCACACTGTGTAATTAGATCAGTTTCATTCACAAAATAGTTCATATTTACACTGTTTAATTGTTTCACCGTTTCACTGTTTATTTTACGTTTTATATTTACACTGTTGTTCACTGTTTCACTCCTTAATTTTTAAAATATATTTGCACTGTTTAATTATATCACTGTTTAATTGTTGAAATGTTTCATATTTACAGTTTAATTGGTTAAATGTTTCATACTTTCACTGTTTATTTTTTTCTCTGTTTTGCTATTTAATGTAAATGTTTTATATTTATAATGTTTGACTTTTGCTGTTTAATTGTTGAAATGTTTAATATTTACACTAAATTCCTTCACTGTTTTGGTGTTTGTTTAAATATTTTCTATTTTCAATGTATGTATTTGTTTCACCGTTTTGCTGTTTAAATGTTTTCTATTTACACTGTTTAATTGTTTCACCATTTGCCTGTTTAATTATTTAAATGTTTTATATTTACATGGTTTAACTGTTTGACTGATTTACTGTTTAATTGCTTAAATATGTTATATTTTGAATGTCTATTTTTTCACTGTTTCACTGTTTAATTGATTAAATGTTTTATATTTACACTGATTATTAGCCTGTTTTGCTGTTTAATCTTTTAAATTTCATATTTACACTGTCTAATTATATCTGTTTAATTGGCTAAATGTTTCACGTTCACACTCTTTAATTGTTTCACCATTCCACTGTTTAATTGTTTAAATGTTTTATATTTACACTCTTTTCACTGTGTCCACTTGTTCTGGTTTAAATATTAAAGGTGAACCCCAAACAAACCAGAGGACAGAATTGCTCTCTATTACCCCCCCTCCACCCTCCCCAGAGAAGATAGAAAGGGGAATAAGAAAGACAGACTTCAGCTTTGGAAATTGAAACTAGAAACAAGTTTACGATAACACAAGGAAAAAGAGTAAAACGTGGGGTGAGGGGGGCAATGGGTAAATATTGATATACAAATACACAAAACCGATCTCGATGATGGCAGGGACATGGGAAACGCAGGGCGGCTCCAGGAGAGGTCCCTGGCTCCTCACAGCACCCGATGGAGTTGGATTCTGGAGCGAGCACGTGGGAAGCCGAAGGAAACCAGCAGCACACCCGGCAGGGGAAGAGGAGTAGGAGGAAGGAGAGAGCAGCTTCCGGCTCTCCTGGCTTCTATAGATTGTGACAGGAAGTGGGTGGGAATACTGACCCCTGCCAGTCTCTCAGGGTGCTAAGGACCCCCTCTCTCTGATAGGTGTCCAACGCCATGTGGGGTCTCCCAAACCATAACACCACTGTTGTGTAAACCAAGACTACTTTCAGGGAGGATTCCTGAAGCTGCAGCAATAGGTTTTGTTAAGGATCCAGCACTTGGCCTTGCAGGAGAGAAGCAGAGGAAACTGGGGTGCTCCCAGAACTGACCTGGCATTTGTATTGTTTGTACCCAAAATCCTTGGTTTGGGTTAGTGCGGCGGGGCTTGGGGGGGTGGGGGGGTGGCCCACAAGGGTGGCTCCTGTGAGCAGCTGCTGGGAGCTCCCCCGGCTCCAATTCCAACCTGGCCTCTGGCCAAGGCCCAGCCAAGTAGGGAAGCTGGATGTGCCTCTGGGAGCGACATATTCACGACCGGGAAAAGGAACCTGCAAAAAGAGCTGCAGGGGAGGGAAGGTGGAGTGGTGAGAGCAATACTGGAGCAGGGATCCTGAGGGCAGTGAAGGGGAGGGGGGCAAGGTATTAAAGGTCTGGTCTCGGTCTGTCTTTCTCCTGTTCTGATAGACACTTTATTGTTTTTTCTCCCCAAGTTGAGCCTTTTTTGCCCGTGACCATCACTGGGGAATGAAAACCTTCCTGTTCTTGTCTTGCTTCCTGAGCTTTGAGTTGGATTTTCTGTTCCCCATCCCACAGTGGGAGTGGGGGTGGGGATTTATGGAAAATTAGTATGGGATTTATAGAAAATTAATATGCCTGAATTAAAACAGCAGTGTTGCAGGTGCTGCTGACCAAATTGTCA
The DNA here is from genome assembly GCA_020745705.1 of Hemiprocne comata. Classification (NCBI taxonomy): domain Eukaryota; kingdom Metazoa; phylum Chordata; class Aves; order Apodiformes; family Apodidae; genus Hemiprocne; species Hemiprocne comata. The sequence goes on along the minus strand of CM036616.1, from coordinate 59,710,725 downwards.
GGCATCCTGAAGCAAGCCGTGGGAGCAGTAAACAAGCTGGTGTCTCACAGGCTGGTATCCCACAGGCCGTTGTCCCACGGGCCCAGTAAACAGCAGGTGTCCCAGAAGTAGGTATCCCACGTGTGAGAGACGGACTCTATATTGGCCTTTAATCCAGCGACATCTACTGACCATTGCTGGCGATGCGCTCCTCGCACCCGTGAGGAGAGGACAGAGGTACCAGGCGCATGCGCACAGGACCACAGACTACAGCTCCCAGCGGGCACAGCGGGGCCAGAACCGGAAGGGGAGCTGAAAGGCGCGCGCTGTGAACCCCCACTAGCCACTTTCAGACATAATCACCGCCGTGTGTTTATCGCTGCGGAGGCTGCCGTGGAACCGTGGGGCCGTGACGCGCCTTTTCCTGTGGATGTTGGCGTGTGAGCGTACCAAACGGACTGCTTATCTGGAGTCGCTGGAGAAAGAGGAGGATCCCGACCTGGGATCGGCTTCGGCCGCACCCCGGTGGTGAGACTTGTGAACTTTACATCCTGGCACTCCCTCTTAATGCTAGATTAAAAAATCGAGGCATCTCAAAATTGCAGCAAGAGATTGCTACGTTTCAAAGGCATGTTGAACGGCTTAAACAGGGGCCTTATCCTCCACCCCCTGCTCCTCCTCAGGAAAAGGAGGTTGCCGATGACCTCTTGGAGCAGGAAGTATACCGGATCCTACACACACTAGGCATAAGTACCGCCGAAAAGATAGCGAGATGAGATTGGCCAGGCAGGACCTTCCCTCCCTAAACCCATTTTGGCTGGACCTGATCCCCTGGTTGTCTTCCACATGCCACTGATGGCACTCAGGATGATCTGTTCATAACCTTGCCAGACACAGAGGCCAGGCTGATAGGCATATAGTTCCCCAGATCCTCCTTCTGGCCCTTCTTGTGGATGGGTGTCACATTGGCCAACCTCCAGTCATCTGGGACCTCCCCAGTGAGCCAGGACTGGTGATAAATGATGGAGAGCAGCTTAGCCAGTTCTTCCACTACTCCCCCAGCACCCTAGGATGAATGCCATCCCGATCCATGGACTCATTGGGATCTAAGTGGCACAGCAGGTCCCTAACTACTTCCTCGTGGGTTACAGGAGGGGGATTCTGCTCCCCTTCCCTGTCTACCAACTCAGGAGCCCAGCTGTCCTGAGGGTAGCTAGTCTTTTTGTTAAAGACTGAGGCAATGAAGGCGTTAAGCACCTCAGCCTTTTCCTTGTCCTCCATTACTAAGTTTCCCCCCTCACCCAATAAGGAATGAACATTTTCTCTGACTCTCCTTTTATTATTAATGCATTTTTAAAAGCATTTTTTATTATCCTTTACAGAGATGGCCAGATTAAGTTCTAGCTGAGCTTTTGCATCTCTAATTCTCTTTCTACATTACCTTACAATATCCTTAAAAACTTCCTGATTCACCTGCCTCTTTTTCCAAAGCTGATACATTCTTTTTTTATTACTGATTTCTTGTAATAGTTCCCTGCTCAACCAGGCTGGTCTTCTTCTCTGCCAGCTTGGTTTTCGGCACACAGGGACAGCCTGCCCCTGCGCCTTCAGAATTTCATTCTTAAAGTAAGCCCAGCCTTCCTGGGCTCCTTGTTTTTGAGGGCTGCTTCCCAAGGGACTCTCTGAATCAGCATCCTGAAGAGACCAAAGTCAGCCTTCTGGAAGTCCAAGGTAGAGGTTTTGCTGATGACCCTCCTAACTTCTCCACATATTGAAAATTCTATCATATCATGGTCACTGTGTGCAAGATGACCTCCAACCACTACATCTTCCACCAGCCCTTCCCTGTTTGTGAACAGTAGGTCTAGCATGGCACTACCCCTGGTCAGCTCACTTACTACTTTCCAGCTGTAGCAGGAAATTATTTTCCCTGCATTGCAGAAACCTCCTGGATTGCCTCCTTTCTGCTGTGTTGATCTTCCAGCAGACATCTGGTAAGTTCAAGTCCCCCGCAAGAACAAGGGCTAGTGAACGCAAGACATCCCCAAGTTTTTGAAAGAATGTCTTTCAGGGTCTTTATCCTGGTCGGGTGGTCTGTAGCAGACTCCCACTAGGATATCAGCCTCATTGGCCTTCTCCTTTATCCTCACCCATATACATTCTGCCATGGTGTGTTTAACATTGAATTCTAGGCAGTCAAAGCACTCCTTAACATACAACGCCATCCTACCACCTTTCTTGCCTTGCCTGTCCCTTCTAAAGAGCCTGTAGCCATCCATTGCAGCACTCCAACCATGCGAATCATCCCACCACGTTTCCGTGATGGCAATTATATCATGGTCTCCCTGGTGCACAATAGCTTCTAACTCCTCTTGTTTGTTTCCCATGCTTCGGGCATTGGCATATATACACTTGAGTCGTGGTACAGATATTCCGACCACTTGCGTGGTTATCGACCTATCAGTGAGCCCTGTGTTTTCCTCGCCACATTTATCCCCATTTCCCACCTTGAGTGGGACAGAAGACTGACAGCCATCCTTAGGCTCATCTCTGGTGAGCCTGGTTTTGTCCCCATCCTCCTTCAAACCTAGTTTAAAGCCCTTTCAATAAGTCTTGCTAACTCGTGCCCCAGGATCCTTCTCCCCCTTCAGATTATGCTTCCTCCATCTGTTGCCATGCCCGGTGTCGTGTAGGTCCATCCATGATCAAAAAAGCCAAAGTCCTGTTGACTGCACCAGTCCTGGAGCCAGGAGTTAATCTTCTGGCTCTTCCTATTTATCCCCTCATCAATCCCTGCTACTGGTGGATAGAGGAGAACACCACCTGTGCTTCCGATCCCCTAAGCAGCCATCCCAGGGCCCTGAAGTCTCGCTTCATTGCCCCTAGACTTGTGGTAGCTACCTCTTCACTGCCTACTTGGAACAGCAGTAATGGGTAGTAATCTGAGGGCTGATCTAGGGTAGGGAGTTTCCTCTGAATATCCTTCACCCTGGTCCCAGGGAGGCAGCTGACCTCCCTAAGAAGCGGCTCTGGCCTGCATATAGGGCCTTCCACTCCCTTTAAAAGAGAGCCACCTATGACAAGTTGTCACGATCTGATATTCGGATACGTGGCAATTTTTTATGCTCTCGCCAGGACAAAACAAAGGTGCACAAACAGACACTGGCGCTGGTGTGCAGTCTTATGAGAAATCAGGCAGAACCCCCTTGCTGTCTAACACTCCTCACTGTTGAGGTGGCATATGGACTTCACACAACTCTATAAGAGTTATAACTGAAGACGTTTATTGTTAAAAATGGCGGCAATTTATACACCTCTGACTCCAGGTGGTCCACCCCAGTACAAACCCCATTGGTTACATACATTCGCAGTTCATATATGGTTGGCTACGTGTCTTGTCACTCGCTGTCCATGTCACAAGGACCCAGGGCTTTCACTGCCCAGGCAGTGCCTCTCAGTTCTTGCTACAACATTCTTTTCTCACTACCTCATGAGATAACAACCTGGGATACCTACTTGTGGGACACCTGCTGTTTACTGGTCCCGTGGGACAACAGCCTGTGGGATACCAGCCTGTGAGACACCAGCTTGTTTACTGCTCCCACGGCTTGCTTCAGGGTGCCTGACAATTTGGTCAGCAGCCCCTGCAACACTGCTGTTTTAATTCAGGCATATTAATTTTCTGTAAATCCCATACTAATTTTCCATAAATCCCATGCTAATTTTCCATAAATCACCACTCCTCACTGCAGTGGGAGGCTGGTGTGGCTGGACTCTGCCTTCCCTCTCCTGGTACAAGCCACACAGCAGCTGCACCCGTTTGTCTGGCAGGAGCTGTGAAAAGGTTTAAAGGTGATCCCAAATGGTGAAATTAAGACACAAACGAGGTCAGATGTCACATGCACGCTGAACTTTATTGGAGTTACACAGAAAAGTCCCTAGAGCAGATAGGGCAGAGAAGAAAACAGAGACAAAAGAGAAAGGAGAAAGCAGAATTACGGAGATTAACAAGATAGTAGTTACCACCACAGTCCAGCGACATCATTGGTGGGGAAGCGCTTCAGTGGGGAAGTGTTGCGGTGGGGAAGAGCTTCAATGCACCCATACAGTCCCAAATTTTTATACAGTCCTTGCCCACTCCCCCCTGTTTCTCCCTGTCCTCTGTCTTCTCATGCCTCAGAGATGGGGGGGAGGGTATGGTGCCAGGACTAGGTCCTGCAGGTAGTCTTTGTTTGGCTAATTAATAAGATAAGCCGCTGATCAACAGCAAACAGGAGGTTGAGACCATTTGGCACCACAGGATTAATTTACTGCAGTAGAGGTTTGGTCCTAGGAGGTGACTTGGGACTGGCACTCTCTATCTTTTCCTGCTAAGTCGGTGGTTTTCATGAAATCTCAAGGCCTGGTTATCACTGGATATTCTGCTCCAGCACCAGCTGTAGAGTCCTTTGTCCTCAATCTCAGCATGTGCCACACGACATTCCCATGTGGTGGGAATGATGTGGTATGATGCCATACACATCATAGGGGAGTCAAAAGTTTGGTGGGTTGCTGAGACATCTCTTTAGTCCAGCAACAAGTCCTGTTTACCTCTCAGGTGTCTCAGGACAAACACCAGACATCCTGAGTGCCAAAGTACAATGCTTATCTCTTGGATTGTTCAAGACAAGCACTATACATCGGAATGTCACACAAGTACCCGCCTTTTTTTCTTAACTGAGGTGGTTTTGATGTGAGGTACAAACTGACTTGGCCTCAATGACACTTCCAAGTTTGGTGATCCATCGTCCACATTGCCATTTGGTTCTCCTTGCATAACTTCATATCTATTTTGTAAGGTCACCTGGGGAGGGGGAACTCTAGGGATACCCTTGCCACACCACTTGTGCCGTGTAGAAGCTTGTTGCCATTGCCCCTCATCCTGTAGGCCAACACGCTCAGCCAGGCAGACAGGAGATAGGCAGTGGTCTGCATCATGAGGCCCCACTTATCTTTTGGGCCTGATTAAGGGATGCTAAGTTCATGGCACCAACGGTCTATCTCCCTCTCACACTCCCTGATACTCCTTGGTCTCTCTACTTCCTCCTTCAGCTGTGAAACCATGCCAAGCGGGTCATTTATCTGCTCACACCTCACACAGCTGGTGTCTACCATTCTCCAGGGTGAACAACAGGCTCTGGCACTCCCCACAGCCAGAGACCTAGAGCCCCACATGTCTGTGAGGAACCTCCATTTGGGTTGCCACAGTCCTCCTGGCAATAGCTTGTGCCCGGGGGGAAGCCATATTTAACCCTCTTGCTTCACTGCTTGGTTTCACCAATCCCTCCTCACACACTCATCCGCGTGTCCAGCTCGTGCAGCCCTCTGTGATGGCCGCTGCCTCTCTTTGCTCTCCTTGTGGTCTGAGGGGAGCCTTCAGGTATGGCTGCATTTAAATGCCATGTGGTTTCCCCAGCAATGCCCCCAGCCATGTCAGCCTCTCTCAAAAGAGCTGCTGAGCCCTTCTGGGTCTCTCCTATGGGCTTTCCAGGCTCTGGGAACCCCCCCTGTCCATCATAAATAGGTAAAGTTTGTTGTTAAGGCAGAGCACTTACTGCAGCCGTTCCTCGTGGTCTCCTTGTGCCACCTGCGTGGCAATGGTTACACACCCTCTGTGGCACAAGGGTGGCCATGTCCTGAGTCCTGGGAGCCCCAAGCGCTGGAGCATCCTTCCCTGCCCCTGCATGGTGTGAGTGCCTGGGACTGTCACTCTGCTTGTGTGATTTCCCACCCATCCCTGTAGATGCCCTGAAAAAACACAAGTGTCTTTGGAGCCCCCCTGGGTACAGGGCAATGAGAGATGCAGCACAAAAGTCACAGGAATACTGAGTCCTGGTGAGGCCAATTATGCCAGGAGCCTCTGAGGATTTCACAAGTATATCTTGAAAACGTACCATCCTTTGTTGTTCATTTATCCTACTCCTCTTCATAAAGGAAACGTATAGGCACACATTGACCAGAATCCAAGGTGAACCAAAGGATGCAGGCACTGTGTTTTTCCCAAGCATCCTTCTAAGACAGAAGGGAATGAACCTGCACAAATAGTCCTCCAAAGCCCAAAGAGCAGTGTAGTGACAGACCTCACATTTTCTGTTTGCTTCCATGGCTGAAATGCTGGTCTGGGAGTTCCTGATACCTGTAGTATCCAAATAGGCAAGGCATTCCCAGTGAGAAAAATCTTGGATAATCTCCTTTATGTTTCCCATTAACACTACCCATACGAATAGGGTTGGAGAATGGCTACAGACACCTTGACGATAGCATCTGCTGTCTTCTTTTGCATTTACCTAGCTCAAAATGGTTAGTTGCTGAGAAGTTACAGTGGGTGTAGTGAGGCTATGTAGGGTGATAGTCTCTATCTTGAACAGTCACTTCTGAGATGCTGTTTAGCAATATCAAATTCATAGTGCTAATTCTTGACAAAAGGCCTATACCATACCCGTCCACATGCAAAGGTCCTCCTGCATCCATTGGTGGTCACCCCCTGACAATTTTGCCCCATAAGTTGGATGTTGCCTCATCCTCTAGAAAACATCTCTGAACAATAAGGGGAAGAGCAACTGCAGAGACTCTGAGAATGTTATCACCCATCTTCCTGATCTGTGAGGGCTGGGAGCAGGCCATCGAGGTGTCCTCTCAGAGAATAGCTGCAGCTGTGTGATTAAACCTGTCATTCCCTCAGCCTTCATTGGATCTTTGCAGTGGTCAGCAGTGATTCAAGGAGCAGGTGCTGCAATATCATCTGTAAGAAAGCTGAAAATGGATGACCAGGAAGAGAATTCTGACTTCACTGAGGGTCATGGTCGTAGGGACAGCGATGTGTAAATATCATCTGTGTGGAGCAGGTGAAAGGACACAGGAGCGCATCCTTATGAGGCCCACTGTCCTGATGGTAAAGATTTGCATGAAAAATTTCCTTTGGGAGTTCTTGGGAATGCATCTTTTCCCCTGAGCACTATAATACAATTATTACAACTTTCTACTGTGGAACTTTATTTATCTTTAAATCCAACAATTTTTTACAGTTATCCAGTTCTCTGAGAACAGCCTGTGGAAAAGGTGCCCTTGCAGGATTCAGGGGAACACAATTTTAATAGCATCATAAAATTTCTAAGAACTGAGATAGCAAAGTGCTCTGATTTCTCAAACATGACAAGGCTGGGGACAGACACACACACACAGACACACAGACACACACAGACACAGACACAGACATACACACAGACACACACAGACACGCACACACATCTTGTAGAAAATGAAGTATTAAAATATAACCTTTTTGAAATGACATATTTTTTAACAGAATAAAAATACCAATTGTCTGTCTTAGTGTAGTTACTTGTTCATAGAAAAAGGGCACATTATTTAATGGAAAGGAAAGTCAAGAAGTTGAAACCTGATTTAAAAAAAAATGATACATTTAATAATCAAAAAATGCTGTGGAACTCATGGTTCCAACTATATTAGGAAGGAAGAAAACATACTTGGAAAGAAAATTTAAGTCCCTCATTTCAAGCCATAAGATCACTACTAAATAAAGAAACTTTCCAATGCATGTACTGCTCATTATTTCCCTGCTTTGGAAATGTCTACAGTTTCTCTGAAGCACCCTCTATCAGTCCTATGCATACAGGGACTAGAAACTGCATGCACTGCAACTTGCAGATTCTAAGAAAAAGGAGGTACAGTTTATGAATTAACAGTACAAGGAGGTCACTGAAACAACCCATGTAATGTAGAAATCAGTTCTTTTGGCAGGGGTAAAACAGTGTACATTTTAAGAAAAGCATATAAACGTTTAGAAACCCTATTTTCAGGACATTAGCTCTTTGCGACTGTTTGCCTGGAGTTTGCATGGGAATTAAGAGATTGGTTTTTGCTAGAGCAACTCTAACAAGAATTATATATCAAATTCTTGAGAGATGAATGATATGATCTGGTAAGATAAAACCTATTTCCATTATGTACCCTAAGAAAAAGTGGTTGCTAGTCTATTAGAGTAGATGTTATGCACTGTTAGTCCTTGACTTTTAAATAATGTTAGTGTGTACCATACTGGAGATTTTAAAATAAAGGTTTTTGAAACAGCTTTATCCAGCAATCCAACTGTTGGACCACTCATGCTGGAACAAGGGGAGGAGAGTCTGCTGGGAATTCCTGAAATATGTCCCTTTAAAACTGTGCAGAGTCAGCAGACTTCAGCTGCTGTGGCTATTCTACAACAACTTAAGTGAAAGTCATGTTGATAGTTTTTCTAATGCCTTAAATCAAACAGTAGGTATCTGTGTCCTCAAGGTAAGAAATGTTAAACTATCTACCAGTTTCCAGATTTGAAACATTGCAGCTGTCTCACCTGAAGGAAATATACTGTTAGTGTGCTACTGTCATGTGGCAATTTCAGTAAGGAACACGTGAGTCTCAGTTCACAAAATGCTGAACAACTCCCTTGCCCAAAGATCCAATTTAAAATAATTTGCAAAATATTTTGGTTATCGTATTTTCCAAATCCTCATACTGGCCACACTGCAAACCATTGAGTTTCAGTCCTTTAATAGCCTCAAGACTTCTCTTGACCACTGGCAGTGGCATGAGAAGTCATATAAGTGACTGATTCCAGCTGTCCATCCATCCAAGCTATACTGGCTCTGTTCCTGCTGACATGTGCTTTGGCCTGTGAGAAAGAACTACAGATACAAACAAAATGGTATAAACTGGATAATCCCCTGAAACAAATATTTCATTTCTGAATGTTAATGATGTGGTACTTACGGGCACAAGCTATTCAAGACTCCTGCTTTCTCTTCTACATCAGGTGCTCTGTGTGTGGTATGAAGAATGTCTTAGTCAACTTGCAACTGATTGTCGCATTTCCAAAATTTACTGTTCCTCTTACAATTCTTTACTATAATTGCCCAGTTTGCAAATTTCACTTCAAGAGTTAGTCTTGCTGGATTGTACATCCTCATTCATCTCCAAGAGCAGTATCAACTTGGCAGGCTGCAACGCATACTGTAATGAAAGCCTTGGAAGCCACTCAGCTGTGATTAGTCAAAATACACTTGAATTTAAGAATACAAGTAATTGTGTTGAAGTCAATGGAATTACCATGTGTAATATGAGTATATTGTGTTTGGTGCATACTGCTGTAAGGCAATATAACCTTCAAAATCTGCTCTGCACATCCTTCTGGGGGGAAGAATGAATTGTGAAGATATAAGAAGTACATTCCATCCTTACAGTGGAGATTCATTAATAAGCCCTCACCATGCATGAAAAGTGACACGGGTACTAACCTTTAAAGACATTGCTTTTGTCAAGAGGAACTAAATGTGTCTTAAAAACTCCCCAAAGTGTCTTTTGTATATGTGTCTTTAAATCAAGTAGAGTCTTGGATGTTCAGCTTACCTCCTCAAAAGGTCCTGTAAATTTTACTTTTTAGTTCTGCCTAACTGCCTTTTTCTTAAGAAAGTGGAAAGAAGCAGCAGGACTTCCCTTGTATTTTAAGCAAAGTAGTTGTACTCTCAGGTGCCTCAAATATTACATACCACAGTAGCAAAACCAGACACAGAATGTTAAAAGCAAAAGCATTTAAAATTATCTGAAAGGTTTCCAGATTGGCAAGGTTAAAGGGGACTCTCAGCCTGGGAAAACCTCTTTTCAAAGACCCCGAGAAGAAGAAGCTGTGGTGAGGGTTGTCCAGATCAGAAGGTAAAAGAAATGCCTTTTGGAAAGCAGGTAGGATGAGGGAGAAACAGGATTACCTCATCACTGTCTTTTAAGAGACAAAAAAGTAGCTGCTCACCAATTTTTAATATAGGTTTCTCACAGTTTGACTCAGGATTGGCAAATAAACCGGAGACAACAATGCTCTTGATCCCTCCCCCTCCCACCCAGGTAGGGAAGGAGAGAGAGAATTAGGGGAGAGACTTTGCTGGATTGAAAACTAAACTAGACAGCTTTAATTATATGTACAATTATATACAAGTATGTTCTGGAATGTACAGAACCCTGTTGCCTCCCCCCACCCCCGGCAGCTCCCCCAGCACTCTCCTGAGCTGTGAGCAGTCCTGAAATGTCCCAGAGCGCTGCTGGAGAGAGCGGCAGAGCAGACAGGAGCTGAGGGGAGAGTTATGGGGTCAGGAATGCACGGGTCTGGGGATCAACAGTGATGGACAGACAGAGTCCTCCTGGGACACCGGCCATGGACGGAAGAGAAGGGAAGAAGAAGCAGGAAGGAAGTTGTCTTCTGTGATCTCTGACCTTCCTCGGAGCTTATGTAGATCTATGGAATGGAATACCTTTGGTCAGTTCTGCTGTCTGTCTAGTCCAGCTCCCCTACGGGGGGGGGGTCACAGATACAATTCTCCTGCCCCGGTAGCCTCTGTAGCAGCAGAGCTGAGAAGTGACCTTGGAGTCTCAGCAGAAACATAAACATTCCAGTGTCATCAGTCCCCTAGCTGGAACACTTGCAGCTAGTTAAAGAGAGCTTACTGAAGGAAAAAAAAATCCGTAAAAGGAAAATTGGCTTCATCCTGGCTCAACCCAGGACAAGGCTGTTGTATCTCTCCCCTGAGTTGGCCATTAGGAAGCATAATAAACCTATTGAGCCCTTTAGTCTTAATTTAAATCCGTTGCACAACGCTGCGAAGAGGCTTTAGGTCTGGAGAGCTGGAATCGAGCGTACGCACGTGAAGGTTCACTCATGGTGGCTGTTCGAGCCCATTCCTGTGACTGCACTAACCCCTAGCGACTGCAGAGACATTTAAATAATTTACAGACTAATTTTTTTTGAAGAATAAAAATACATATTTGCAGACAATATGTCTATACAAGAGAGCTTCCATCAGCAGATGTCTTAATTAGGAGGAAATTGTCAACGCTTTTCTTTTTGAAGAAATCTCTACAATTCCCAGAGAATTTTTGTTCAGTTTTTATTTTACAACAACCACATTTTTTCTTATTTGGGTGTTAACTTGAGATGGACTTTGCTACCTTAATTAACAAACCGCTTAATTAAAATGTAGGTGCTGTTAAGATGTTGGGAAATAGTGGTTTAATTTAGCCATACAAGTTTTTTCAGGAAAGCAGGATCTCATGCGGGAAGCTTTGCAAAATTTTCCTATAATACAGGTGGTACCACTGTTAATCTGTTTACAATTTAATATGATTCACCTACACTAGATGTCTGATCTGCTTTTATTAACATCATCTGCAAAAACATTAGCATATCTTAACATGGCATCTGTCACACAGAGACTATGTAAAAACACAGAAATGCAGTCTTTAGGGCCTCACAGCATGAAATGTTCAATATCCTCTGTTTCCTCTGGCTCCTCTTTGAGACCCTAATGACAGAGACAACCAAGCAGAAGAGGATGAAATAATATAATAGGAGATGCATCTGTGATCTGGAAAACATGCACATATTTTTATTATTTAAGTGGATCTTGGCGCCTTTGAAACTGTGAAAGGGAAATCTTAAATAAGGGTTTGATCACACAAAGCACTGATCCCTTTCTGCTCCTCTGATCTCAGTCAAGAGCAGTTGATACGTCACAGCAACTTTGAATATATTGTTGAGCCATGTATGTTTTGTACAACAACGAGGCATTTCTTAGCATCTGTGACTTGCAGTTAGGCAAGTGATGGCTAAAAGAGCTGTATTTGTAATTTATCTGCAAGAACCTCCAGTGGAAAGGAAAGAGAGAATGTAATGAGGCTGCAGTTCCATGACAGTCCAGGATTAGCCAAGTATGGCCCTTCACGGCCACCTCCTCCTCCTGCATTTATTTGTTTTTCCCTTGAGCTGGGCCTGACACTTAGCCCAATCCTCTGCTGTGAATATTGGCATGCAAAGTTCCTAGAAAATTATTTCCTTTTTGCTTACACTTGTTGGGTTGGCTTTTCAGAGTGGGGAGGTGGGTTAAATCACAACAAGAGGCGCTAGTTCTTCATCATCCTAATTAGAAAGGCCCTCAGGTTCTATAAGGCATCTCTTAAGATGCTGGTTTGTTGAGACTGCACTAAAAAGAAGGAGAGGATAGTCTAGGTGATCATATGACCCTTCAACCACTGGAAATCCCAAGTTGTGCAGCACTGAATGGGCCCACGACCACAGCTCAGCACACCCTGGAGAATCTATTCATTGAAAAGTTACCCCATTTTGATCACTGGGGCTTTTACAGGGTAGGATAGAAAAAGTAGGATACAGAAATGTAGGACTGTATTTCTCATAGAATGACAGAATCGTTTCAGCTATAAGGCACCTTGGAAAGTGTCTAATCCATCCTCATGTTCTAAACAGTCCCAATGAAGAAAAGGCTTCCCCAGTGTTATAGTAAGAAATGCGAAGG